>JAGYYJ010000947.1:0-87563 GCA_019671005.1 Hibiscus mutabilis
TATAAAAAAATTGTTTTAAGTTTTTAAATTTGAAAAAATAAAATAAACATGCCACGCGTCAAACATTGATTGGTTAACAAGTTTTTTAACACCTTTTAAGAGTCAACCACCTAAAATTGCAACTTTTTAAAACTTTGTGCATCTAAAATTATAACGGTTAAAACTTTGAACACCTATTTTTATAAAAAAAAAAATTTAAATACCTAAAATTAAAAAAAATACCTTGGCCATTTAGTTTTTTGTTTAAGCCTTCTTTATGGCAAAGTTTTCTGAAAAAAAAAAGTCGTTTTGAATAGTTTCTCGCACGTGAAAAAGAGACCTTTGTAACTTCGACACTTACATTTTTTTAGTTTTATTTTCATGACAAAAGTTTTTATAATAAAATTTGTAAGCCATATTTTTTTTTTGAATATTGTAAGCGATATTTAAACTATATTAATTATTAGACCTTAAAAATAAAAATTCATTAAACATTAGTTTAAATACGTTTAGACCAAAGTTTCAAAATATCATAAACAACACATGTGACTGAAATAAAATTCAATTCACCTAATAAAAGCATAATTAAACATTAGTATCAATTTTTTATGAATTTTAATTTTTTTATCTTAAGAAACTATTAAATGTTAGTGTGTGCGTTTTATTAAAGAGTTAAAAAATATTATCATGAGATTATATTAGACGCTAAACAAAGAAACCATCAAATGGACCATTGTTCATGATTTGATAATTTCAACCGGTAAAAGGGTAATTTACGTTATAGATTATTAAACTTAACTACATTATTTATTTATATTATAAACTTTTAATTTAATCAAATTGTATCATTTAATTTTTTATTAATAATAAATTAAGTTATTTATATTGATACAATTAAATAATTCTAATGTAAAAAATACAAGAATCAACACTTTTGCTAAATGATTTTTTACGTATCATTATAAAATAATATTTAATTGACAATTTAAATATTTTTTGTTATAATTTGTAAGACATTTAATTATGTTTTCTAAATGAAATGTATTGAGAAAATTTTTACGAAAAATTATTTCAATGATGGTTAATTTCTCATTATTTGTTAAAAAGATTTTTCTTCGTGTTTACATAGATTAACTCTGTTCATTTTATTAAGTTTAAAAAGTCATTTATTTTTAACTTTTTTTAATGAAATAACTTCTCATTATTTTTAAATTTTCACATGATTTTATTTTTTAAAAATTATTTTCAAAACTTTACATCTTCTTAGATGTTTTCCTTCTTTAAAAAATAAAATGAAAATTATGTATTTTAAAAAAAATATCCAAATGAAAACCTAAATCTTTAATTTCCCCAAATGAATGGGCTAATTTGGGTTAAAGAGTAATTTGAAATAATATTAAATTAACGGGAAGCATCTCGCCGTCTAACTTTGCCCGCTCCTTTTCCTTTTCCTCTTTAGAAAATGCAGATTCTTCACTCTCACACAAATCCAATCTTATCTGCCTCACTAAAACCACCACAAATTTCATAACTTTATTTAGTTTCTTTGATCCGCCATCGCCGCCTGTCTAAAACTGCTCCTCCACCGTTGTAATAAGAGAAAGTCTTGAAAGGTAAAACACGCAGATAACCCCTCTCCATTTTCCTTTTCCTTTTGGGATCAAGATTCTCTATCACAAGAACAAAAGAAACCCAATTCCAGTTTTTCTTGAACTTTCGATTTTTGACGGATAAAAGTTTCAGTTTTTATTCCCGACGTTTTGTTTTGGAGCATAAAGATTTCATCGTTTTTTTTATTCCCGACGTTTTGTTTTGGAGCATAAAGATTTCATCGTTTTTCTTTCTTTCTTCTTTTTTATATACGTAATAAGAAGCATAAAGTTTCAAGAAAGCAGCGTCTTTTGCTAATGGCGCCAAGCACAATCCGTAAAGCGATCGGGGCTGTGAAGGATCAAACGAGTATAAGCATAGCCAAAGTGGCGGGAAACATAGCGCCTGAACTCGAAGTTTTGGTGGTGAAAGCCACGAGCCACGATGAAGATCCGGCCGATGACAAGTATCTTAGGGAGATCATAAGCCTTGCATCTTATTCTAGGGGTTATGTTAGTGCATGTATTGCTACGGTGTCCAAACGATTGAGTAAAACCCATGATTGGATTGTGGCACTTAAATCTTTGATTCTTGTTCATAGGCTTTTGGTTGATGGGAACCCTGGGTTTGAAGAGGAGGTCGTGTTTGCGACTAGGAGAGGGATGAGGGTTTTGAATATGTCTGATTTTTAAGGATGAGGCGCATTCGAATTCCTGGGATCATTCTGGGTTTTTTTAGGTTTTATGCTATGTATCTCGATGAGAAGGTCAAGTTTTCAGTGTTTGAGAAGAAGGGGAGAGATGGGGAGGAGGAGTTCACTGAGACGAATAGGCGACGAGTGATTTAAATAATTATTATTTTGTTATTAATTATTTTTTGTTTGTCGGATTATGTTGTTAATTTGAGTTTTTATTTTTTGTGGATGACATTGGATTTTAAAAATTGTGTTAAAAGATGTAAAATTTGCAGATTTTTCTTTAGAGAAAGACTAGGTTATTCTGCAGATTTTTTTTCTAGAGTCAAAGCTAAGTTAGTGGGCATAAATTTGGGCATGAAAGGATAACTAGACGTCACGTTAGCGTTTTTAGAAGATGACGTCGTCAGTAGTGGTTGTAGCTTATTAGACGGATTTAAAATTTAAACTTTGAATTATCTTTTGTATTTAATTTAAACATTTTTAAGATTTGTTTTTTATCATCTTTAGGATTATTTAAGAGTTTTCAGAATGCTATAATATAAATACCCCTTGGGATAAGCTAAAAAAATCATCCCTCAATTCTTAATTTGTTCTTTTAGGATTTTCTTTTTATTTTTGTTCTTTTTAGTTTTTATTTATTTTCTATTAAATGCTAAGTATGATTTTTTCTATAATCATGCTTAGTTAAATTCTTCGATTTGCCAAAGGCTAAAAGGAAAGCTTCAATTCACCTTGTGAGAATTAAAAGCACTTAACAATTTCATTTTACATTCTCAATTTTCTAAAAACTTAGATCGACAATTGGCCTTTTTATTAAAAAAAATTCGCTTTCACTTCAAAAAGCTAGCGTTGACTTGATTGTTGTTGAGATTTACAGTTGGAAGAAAGGATCAACGATAGTCGTGAACACACTAAGCGACGGATTCGCTAAGGGAAATTGAGATCAGATTCAATTCTCATCGAGACAACATAGTTCGAGTCGGGTTTTTTAAAATTTTAAAAATTGTTTTATTCTAACGGCGATAGTCGTGGTTAGTTTAACCAGAAAACTGAAATCTAAAAATTGATTTTAGATTACCGGTTTACCGGAGAGAAAAACAAGTTACAAGAGTTGGGCCTTGTAGACTGTAACCGGCATGTATCCGGAGTGATTTTTTTTAATGATCTTTTTGAATTGAAGCAGAGCAAAAGCTTGAGGCTAATTAATTTAATCGATTTATTTTTACTTCATTTTTTCTCGCAGTTATTTTACACTTATTTTCTAGTTTTCTCGATCAAACCCCCATTCACTAAATTACCTTGCAACAGTCAGAATCAAAACAATTATATATCAAAAATTCCTTAGTTCCTGTGGACCGACACTTCTTCTCTATTCTACCTTTTTATTTATTTAATTTGAGATTAAGGCTTAAATTATTTGACAAAATACGACGTTTGTCAATAGGTGTGAGTATGGAGATTTTAGAGACGATCATGATCGAAGAACCGATAGTAGATTGAGGTCTTACGGTGATTTGAATGATTCTATAGGGAGGGAGAAGAGGAGAGAGGCGACACCGATGAGGGAAATGAAGCCGGAGAGTTTTTTAGGGAGGCTGCATCGGTTGTTGAAGATACTGAATAGAGTGTTGGTTGCAGGCCGGGTGGTATGGCAAAAAATAGCAGGTTGGTGCTTGTTTCACTTCATCAGATTTTGAAGGAGAGTTTCGGGCTTTACGTTGAGATATGTGAGGCATTGGGGATCTTGATGGATAGGTTTTCCGAGATGGAGTATACGGATTGTGTTAAGGGTTTCGATGCTTATGTTAGTGCTGCAAAGATGATTGATGAGCTGGTTGGGTTTTATGGTTGGTGTAAGGACATGGGAATTGCTAGGTCATCTGAATATCCTGAAGTGCAGAGAATTACGGATAAGCTTTTGGGTACACTCGAAGGATTTCTGAAGGAAATGGGCAATGGCCGAAAGAGCTCGGAGAGAATTAGGGAAGAGAAACCACCAGTTAAGGAGGAGGATACTGAAACGGACATGAATGAAATCAAGGCCCTTCCTGCTCCAGAGAATTATACCCCACCTTCTCCAGCACCAGCACCAGAATCCGAACCCGAACCCGAACCCGTACGACCTAGGTTGGTGCCACAACAGGTTATAGAGGACCTAGTGAATCTAAGGGATGATGCTGCTTAAGCCGATGAACAATGAAACAAATTGGCGTTGGCTTTATTCTCGGAACCACCCACCTCAAATGCTAATGGCGCTTGGGAAGTGTTTCCTTCAAACGGTGAGGCAGAGGTTACTTCTGCATGGCAAACACCGGCTGCAGAGGTTAGCAGGCGGTTTTGATCCATAGATATTGAATGGCATGTATGATCAAGGTGCAGTGAGGCAGCACGTGGGCACTTGTCAACTTAGCGGTGGGAGTGCCAGTAGTGTTGCAATGCCTGGCCCGGGAAAGGCCGCTACTCAAGTGCTAGCTTTGCCAGCTGCAGACGGGACAGTACAACCAGTGGGAAATCAGGATCCTTTTGCTGCATCACTTACAGTGCCACCACCTTCGTATGTGCAGATAGCAGACATGGAGCGGAAGCAGCAGCTGTGGCATCAATACGGAAGGCAAGGGCAAACAAGTTTGTCCAAGATAACCGCGATTTTCGGCTACTATGCGCCTGTTGCACAACCAGTCAATGGCATGGGGCAGCCTGGAGGGTACTATTATCCACCACTCTACTGAGTTCACTTTTTGAGCAAGTCCGTATTAGTTTTTGGCATTGTCATCAACTAGTTTTACACTAATCATTGACCATTGGACGAGTGAAATAGATTAGATGAGATTATCACTTGAGAAAAAAAGAATAAGAAGTTAATCTTATCCATCCATTTAATGATCATGAATTAGTGTAGTTAAGCTTTACACGTTTTTGGGATCGTTAAATGAGTGAAAAAAAACGATCTAAAAATGTGTAAAACTTAAAAAAATTTACATTGTGTAAGTTAATCCTAACCCTATGTATACATCCAGAGAATGCAGAATGAAAACTAGCACTAAGCTACGGCAAAAAAAACTATCAACTAACATCCTCATGCAAGAGGGAAGAAAATAGGTGAATCTCCATGTCCTCATATGCCACTCTGTTGCCATCACGAAGAAGATTATTTATTTAAAAATATTTATTTAGTTGAATGGATATTAATTTGATTAATGCAGTTGTTAGAAGAATTGAATTGTTCTAGTGTTAATTATCTCTACTATATTCGGGGTTGGAGAGATTACACCTACTTAACCGATTAAACCAATTGTAGAAAGCTTCTGAAGTTCTCACATTGAATTTGTTCATGGCACTTAAAAAAGTGTTCAAATTTCGTGCCATGATGTACAAATTTGACAAATAAAGGGATGTACAGTTTCGGCCAAACAAAAACAGTTTGGAACAACTTACAGTGTTGAAGATTGTTAAAAGTGTAAACCAGAAGAAAGGGTGGAAATAATAATGGAGATTTATCTTCGTTAAATCGAGCAACTAATGATCAAAGAATGACTCCGCAACCATCTTCAATTGCCAATAAATATCAGCCACTGCTCACTCCCGGAAAACCAAATTCTGAGGGGGTGAAGTTTTGGTAAAATTTGTACATCCAGCTTACAACATATTTGACGTTTTCCTTGATGGTTTCCTCAACAAATCTGTGTGCGTACTCCGAAATGTTGCCCGACTGGGATACAACACAGCTATCCCTCAGGTGGTATGTTTTTTTTTCCAACAAAATACCCACACTAAGTTTTGAAACGGCCTGGGTTCAATCTGAAAAGGGTTGAGCGTCCATGCATAGGTGCACCAATTTCCTTTGGTACTCCCCAAAATATTCCCCGACTGCAATAACATCATCGTTTGCTGGGTTTAAACCGGGCAAGTCGACTACTGAATCATTGATTGATGATCCTGATTCATCCTCTAAGCCTACTAAATTAGTGATGAACTCTGTGTGAATCTCACGGCAAGCCAGTATGAACATAGCAGCTGTGGCTGGCTGTTGTGCCTCGCGGAGGGCTGCCAATGCCTCCTGGATTGACCCAGCTGCAACAAATAAGATAAGAGCCCTGCGTTGAACCACGTCTTAAGCTTTAGAATGAAAATTAGGAACTGGATGCCAAGTATTAGAAGAACGATATGAAAAATCGTCTGTACCTCCAAATGTTGTGTTCAGCATGAAGGACATGCTCTGCCCACCTTTGTAAGACCCTGCAATTAGAACAATGTTCAATAAAGGTTTCTTAAGTTAATGGCAGAACCTCTGTTGAAAGTACATTAAGAAATTAAATTGATTTATCTGCAACAAGGGATCAAAATTTAATTGGCTTGGCATCAAACATGGTTGATGAGCATGTTACACGGAATAAAAGGTACATGGTCAAGCCATGACACAGGCAAACTTAGCAAATCTATGGAAATTAAAAGGGGTAATGCTAATTCTAGGAATTTAAATGCCAGAAAAATCTAAGGTTAAAAAAGAAAGAAAGAAAGAAAGAAAGAAACCTTGCATCAGTCCAGTGTCCAGCATCTTGTAGCTGCATAAGGTTTAAAATAGCCACCAGTCAAAGACACACTACAAGAATTAAGCATAATATGTAGCTACTCTATGAAATGTTGAGAAATAATATTGACACTCGAAAAGGGTTTACTTAAGAGGATAAACAAGCCCTTGTTGATATTCGATTGTGAAGTTCTTTTCAAGCTTGTTAGTGAAGCTAAATGAGCGAAGTTCACATATTTTCAAACTCGTACTCATTTATTCAATGAGCTTGATAGATAACCCACCACAAATGAGAATAAATCAAACTCATTCAGTGCTCTTCAACTCACAAACACCCTAGCCACTACAAGCTTCAAATATAGACTTGGATAGGCAAATGAATACCTACATATATATATAGAACCATGGACAAGAATATATTACAAGAATAATATCCAGGCGATTTTGTTATACACAAAACAAGAAAAGAAACAAGCATTGGGTTGGATTTTGATGTTTGATTCCAAGAAACGGAGTTTTTTAAACAGAACCAAACCTGTGAACAAGCTTCCTGATACCTTCCAACAGCACAGAGAAGATGGGTGCCAGACAGTGTCCGGTCAGTTTGGACCATGTTTGCAGCAACAACCTAGATCATCATCATACATCAGTAAATAGCACCCTAAACATACAAGGAAAGTTTGAAAGAATACCAAAATAGGAGGGCATTACCGTTAAAACTAGAAAAATCACATGCTTTAATCTAGATAAGAGAAAACAAAGTTAACCCTCACCTTAACTGCCAGCTCAAGAAGAGATCTCGACACTGCAGACGAAAGAGCAACTGCACGTAGAGCATTTGGGTAGAAGTATGGAGACTCTGGAGAAGTAGAAAGCAATAAACTGACAGCACCTTCCAAGTTTCCAATTGTGACAAGCCTATACATGCCAGATACAAAGAATAATTACTAGTGTGGTGAACAAAGAAAAACACAGACTTGGCCTAGTGAAAGTTGCTCTTCAAATGAAAGATTTAAGTTTATGATTCAACTGCCCCAAATTCCAAAAGTGCAGTTTAAGTAGCAGTTCCAAATTTTCCAAATAAAAGCCTAAACAATAAACTTTTAGGCCATGGTCCAAGTTTCCAATGTTTAAAAGCCAAAACATGCCAAATACAAAAAGTATCAAGTAGCTCTAATTGGAGAAAAAAATAGAATTTCCAGGTTAATCTAGGTCTAAGAGTGCTATTAAAAAAAATTTTAAAATCTTCACAACCACAGAAGACAACATAGAGTTCCAAATATCTTTATGGTTCATAACATAGAAAGTACCATTGAAGAAAATTAAAAGATAAAAATCAGTATTGAATTATCGCCTATGAGAAATTACTGCTCCATAATTTTGTTGACAAGCCACTTTCCTTTTTCTATTTGTTTTTACATTTTTCAATTGTTGTTGATAAACAACATAAAAAAATAGTTAAAGCAGAATAATAACATTCAAATGAACAAATAACTCAAATACAACACAAATATAAGTTTTTAACATAACCATTCTATATAGAAAGTACAACCATTAACCATACACTTTCTATTGTTTTTTTCTTTTCCTTTTATTCTTTTTTCGAAAATAATATTGGTTTTTGAATCTGAAACAAATTTTTGCTATTTCTTCTTAAGCAAAAGAAGTTGCAATGCAAAACTAACAAGGTTCAACATAAATATAAAATGAATTCAGAACTTCTACATCGAGAAAGATATTGCAACAATTTCATTGTTCAATTAATTAACAATAGCAACAAAACATAAACTCACTCATGCACACGGTTCTGAATTGCTTCTTCTCCCTCCAATTTCTCATGCCAAGGGATACGTTCATTAGCCCTTTCCCATAAGTCTTCTTGCTCAAAAGCCATTAATCTAAGTTGACCTTGAGTCTGCCAACCAGAAACATGTCTTGCCATCAAAAGTTTTAAATCACAAGTTATAAGAGATGTATGTGGCCAACTGAAATGGTACTTCTCACCCTTTAATTACTTACATAGAACCGTTAAAACCACTAAAACTTACCAATGCATCCCTCCTCCCAGTTTCTGATGTTGATTTCCCCTTTGACGAAATTCTACTAAGTAGAGATATGTCGTCAAGATCTGAATTTGGCACCGAAATAGGTGCTTTCTGTGGAGACTTATTTATTAATTTATTCATCAAGTGGTTAATAGCACGAGGCAACTGCAACCAGAAAAGTGCTTCTGAGACCTCCCCAAATGTAGCAGCAGCGAAGGCAAACCTTGCAGCACAACCCTTATTGACTATGGTAGCATACAATCTTGCACTTTCATCATCGAGTATGCAGCCTTGAGCAATAAAACAATGGAAAAGCACAAGGATAAGGAAAACCAGTCAACTGTTTTAAGTACCAGAATTAGAACAATAAGTAGGTTATAGAGCCTACCCTCCATACGGTAAGGTTCTAATACTTTTAGGAGCAATTCTGGCACTACAGAATCACCAACAGGTGGTAATTCAATCAGGTAACTGCAAAGGTCCCCTGAAGATGAAGCAGTGCCTGGAACAAAATGGGGCCGCTTATCTATAGTTGTACCAGAAGTATTAAACCAAGAGGGTTTTACACCCAATTGTAAGATCATCCGCAGTGCCTGTAATAACAGAAATGTCATGAAATTAGGGGTCAATTGTAAGTAATTCTTTGAATGATCATTTAAGTGTTGAGATGCAAACAAACAAATAAATTGAAGCTTCAAGAAAAGCAGAACAAGACCAGTAAGCCCATTTCAAAATGCATTCCTCAACCTATTCAGGATTGTGAAGCCAACTCCGACGTATCACCATTAACAATTTTGTTTAAGGCTTTTTTTCCCTCTTTTTATTTTCAATGTAATACTTACTGTAAAAGTGCTCCATCAATCCATCACCTACTCTTTTAAGAAACATGTAATGTTGTATATGTTTCTTCTAAGTACAAATGATCTGTTAACATCATTTGTTAAAAGAATCTACAGTAGTTCGCAGCTTCTAAGCATAAACCTGATAAAACTTAGAGTAATATGAATGAACCATAGATTACTTAAACAATGAAAAGGCAGAATAATAGTTACCAGAGCATGAGGTGTTGGAAGTAATACAGGACAACATAAAGGCATCGGCCGAAATCTCTCTTTTATATTTCTTGGCTGTGTCCCAGGGCCCATTTTCTTGTCATTTCTGCATTAGCACAAGCATGGTTGCTAAAGTACAATATATATCTTCGTATGAAGCATACCTTAACTAGCAGCAGTACCCATTTCACTTCAAAACTAAACACTGATTGTTTGACCTAACCAGTCCCTATCTCCTTACTAGCCAGTTCAAACCTATCACAGCTATCATTATAATAAAGCAACCAAAAAGTCCATTCTACAGCTCCAACCAAATTTTAACAAAAAGAATTACAATAACTTCTAACAAATATAGAGGTCCTGGTTGAATCCACTCAAATAGAGGCTATCTACAAGGAAAAAAAGCTTGAGACTAAAGAACAGATTGTGGCACATACATGTTAACCTCAATAAGCCGAAAGCTGCTATCAGCTCCTGCCATGCACAAAACCAGTGGATCACTCTTCTCAGTCCGTAAGTTCAACCAATCCAATTCCAATACAAGGGTTCCAGGAAATTGAGGTTGTAAAAGAGAATTGGCTAATGGGTCTGGTGAATCCTGCAAATACCAAATACTATGTATTAAGCTCAAATGTAGAAATAGCCTTCAAATGGTCCATCGGGCCGAAAAAGAACCATTTATGCTGACTAACTCAAACAACTGGTATAAGTTCACAGAACATGTAGCATTCAAGGTCCCAATCAGAAAGGATTCTAGCAACAAAAACCATATAATGAGGCTTCATCCTCTGGTGCATAAATTTAAATTTAGAAAGGATAAAATGCACAGGTGAGCAGACAGGTCAAAATTGGAGAGATGTCCAGAAAAAAACCATAAAATGAGGGCTCCAACCCTCTAGCACATATTTTTAAATATATGGGAAGTTCTCTCTTTCCTCAAAATTTAACTGGTGGGAATCGGATTCTCATGTTTGATATGATGAAATGTGCCTAGCTTTCTAGGGAAGGTAACTCTTTTTGGAACTACTTTCGCATAAACATGAGAATGTGATTCATACAGGAGCTGGACAATTAAGTTTCCAGTGTAGTTTAAAATTTAAAACTATCAAATAAATCTTAATTAAGTTATATAAATTCAAATATGTATTAAATATTTAAAATAAATAAATCAATAATGGCTTAAAATAAATAGATTAAGTGACTGTTTTTGAATTTGATAAAAAATATCATTACAAACACAAAAATTATTTAAAAAAGCATTTTATTTTATACGATTAATTTTGGAAATTACCACCACATTCCTAGTAAAGTATTTAGCGAACCAACCATGTCAAAAAATTTCTCAAGAATGTAAAACATAGGATGTAATGTTACTTTTTCAAAATTACATCCCATAGAAATCATGACAATGGGAAGCACCAAAAACCCTAATATAGAAAGGATGCAACAGCTAGTAACAGGCACAAAGACTAAATTTGCTTTTAAAATTTATCTTCCAATTTATTAAGGCAGAGGCCAAAAGAAGTTCACAAAAAAACATATAAATATAGAAAATAAAAGATGGTAGTCCCTTCTCAGTTCTAATGTGGAAAAAAAATCCAACTTTCTAACAGCTAAGAAAACACACCAGCAACCTTTAACGCATAACATGCATCAATTATTAAGTATAGCAAGATAATAGCAAAAGATATATATAAACAGAAGAGAAATTGATAAATGAATTTTCATACTTACAAGATCAAACACAGAAAATGTATTGTCATTAAATAGTACAGCTATACGCCCTCGGCTACGGTCTCCAGCAACAACAGGTGAGAATTTTATTCTTCGAATTCCTTCTCTATAAGTGTTAAATGAAGAAGAATAGCCAGTAGTGACATCCCACCACCTTATGTTACCTGATCTGTCCCCCATGACCTGAGAAATTAATGATATCAGTGAAGACAAAAATCTTCAAGGAAACAAGATAACTTACTAATCAGGTGCAATAATTTAAATATGATACATACAACATGAGGCAATCGGTAGGCCATAGCTGTAATCAATCCATCAGATGAAACAAATGAAGAAGAAGGCCATTTTGGTCTGGGAGACAAGCAAAGAACCCTTATCAGTGCAAAAAAAAAGAGAGAAAATGTGATTATATGCCATGAAAAATGTAGAATAGAGAAAGAGAATACAATTAATACATGATCATAAATAAATAAATAAAAATGTTGATGGACTACAAACTAGATGCCTTCTGTACAAAGATGAAAAATACAAGGAAAGCTTATGCAATAAATAAATTGCACAACACATAGGCCATAGCCACCCCTCACCCCCTTTTAGTCCATAAGTTATTTAAAACAAACTTGATGAGAAGGTAATCATTTTTCATTCAACACAATATTGGACTTTGGTTTCCATGTTATGGACATTAGCTAATACATCAAATTCTAAATTTTCAAGACTACTACAAGGACTCCAATTCATGGAATACAGATGTAAAGACCAAAACATAACAAATAGCTAACAAATAGACCGGGATAAAGAAGAATATGCATTTTCTAGTAGCATGTGGGTTCAACCTGATTCTATAACACTGTATTAAGTGTTTACGACAATCTATACCTAAAGTCTCGGATCCTCCGGCCGTGAACCTCAAAGACTCCAAGTGCACCATTAACTAGAGCAAATGCAAAACTCTCAGAAGTCTCATCTTGCGAGTTGTCTGAGTTCCCAGCCTCTGCATACAGAAGTTACAGTTAGAATAAGATAACCATTTGGCAAGACAGAGGTCCATATAAAAGTGATGCCAAGTAAAAATCCCACTTGAATCTGATGAAGATGCCATTGTGGATGAGGCTTCCACTTCTTTGGTGCCACAGCTTTACTATCTTTATGGGATAATGAAGCATGCCCAGGACCTTTTTGAACTGGTCGGGGAACTGTTGGAAGAGTCCATTCCATTACGGTGAATGGAAGAGCTAAAGATCTAAGCTACATGGAAGTATAGAAAATAATAATTATCCAAATTAAAATATTAGACACTGTAAATCAAGAAGAAAATTAATACAGACGTCATGTTGATTTATACAAGTTTTAAAAAAGAAAATGTGAACAAAAACAAAATCAATGACAGAAACTGAGTTTCCAAATTAAAATATTAGACACTGTAAATCAAGAAGAAAATTAATACAAACGTCATGTTGATTTATACAAGTTTTAAAAGAAAAATAAGAATAAAAACAAAATCAACGACAGAAACAAGCACTGAATTTGCCAAATGGCAATATATTATTGATGAACAGTGGATTTATAATTAATAAAATAAAAATAATGATATTTTGAGTTTTAAAACATCTTTTAAGAAAACATAAAAGTGAGCATAATGGTATCTGAGCTTTTTTTCTTTTTACAGTTACATATATGTTTCAATTAGTAGCTGAATTTTAAAATAAAAAAAAACAAAAAAGGGTAAAAGTTTATAAGACATCACCATTCACCGCTTCAATGAATCTTAATTAAAAAGAGAAATAAGAGAGAGAGAGAGGAAACTTTAAAGCAATTTTACAGTTTTACCAGGAAAAAAAGTTAAAAGCACAAAAATAACTTAATAGTTGACTTCAGTTCTGTAAAGCGAGCTTTTTTATCACCTAGTGTTGAAGCTAAAGGCGGCATAAAGCGCATGAAGGTGTAAGCCCAATTAAAATGACTTCGCCTGAGAAAGTTGAAGTAACAATCTTCAAATTTTGCTGCATCTTAGAGCCTAGGCGAGCACCTTGACAACATTGGACCAGGGAACAAAAAGGATAAAGTAAAAAGAAACTGATAATATACCCAAAAAAATATTTCAGATATTAGAAAGTCTAACTAAGGAAAGGAGTAATTAACACATTCAGAAGAATAGGAACCTGTAGAACTGATGAAGTGGACCTGGTACTGTGAAACTCCAAATTACTATCGAGTTTCATTATGCTTCTTTGAGTTATGCAAAAATGAGTCTATTATGGTATTCTATGAACTTATAGAACATTTGGACATCAAAGATTTCAGGAGGTACAAATTCCAGCAGTCAGTTATGACCTTCATGCCGTCTTACAACTTCAAATATATTCAAACACACTTGGAAGGGAAGCAGAAAGGCACAATTCCAAACAATATCTAAACATTCTAATACTCATTTATGGCACTTGATTTTCTCCCAAACAGAGCAACAATATTTTGCTTCTCATATGAAGAGACTAGTATATGCAAATGAATTAAATTTCATTTCTTTGGCCTGGGTTTTGTAAAAGCTCAAGCAATGTACTCGCCGAAATTCCACTATAGTTCTATTAAATGAGCAAAATAATAAGATAAACATCATAAATGACTATTATGAAAAATATCATATAGTTCTTTTCAGTCTCAGGATATTCTGCGTGTTTTAAAAGCAAATCCATGTTTTTTGATGGAGTGTTGGTCACCGGAAGAACTAAAAAAAGCATCATCAACATGATTTTATGTTAAGATGGTGATGTTGAAATCAGAGAACATTTTAGAGTTTTCTCTGTTAAATCTTATTAAAAAATGTTGTACAAGAGTACTCCTTTTATAGGCTTTACAAGTAGTTAACCTAGAGAAGTCTACCTAAGAGATATAACTCTTATCCTTTAATGAGATGGAGTTTATCTAGATTTAAACTTTTAAATTCAAACTATTAGATGAGATAAGATAAGATTACAACATTTAATTTACATCTAATATCCTACACTCCCCCTCAAACTGGTGTGTATATGTTGTATACTCCCAGTTTGGATGAGAACTCGTCAAAGGTCACTCTCGGAAGTGCCTTTGTAAAGATATCCTTGATTGACTCTTTGTAGGAACATAGTGCAGCTTTACGACACCATTGTTTACCTTCTCATAAATAAAATGTACATCAATTTCGATATGTTTAGTCCGGTCATGTTGTCTTTGGATTCTTAGCAATACTCATTGCTGATTGGCTATCACTCAAGTACCTCGAACTCTGTTTTTCATCCAACTCCAGCTCGATGAGAAGTTTTTTAAGCCACATGCCTTCGCAAATTCCAAGGGCCATAGCCCTATATTCTGATTCTGCACTACTTCGAGACACCACAATTTGCTTTTTACTCCTCCATGTAACTAAGTTTCCCCACACAAACGAACAATAGCCACTCACAGATTTTCTATCTGTTAACTCTCCGCCTGACTAGAATGTGTAAATCTTCACAGATCTGTCTTGATTTTTTCCGAAAATAAGTCCAAATCTCGTGTAAACTTTAAGTATATCGCAGACTCTATTGGCGCCCTCATATATGTTCTTCTCTAGGATCACTCATGTCTTTGGCTGATTATGCTTACTGGATAAGCTATATCAGGTCTGGTGAATGATAAATAAATCAGTTTCCCAACCAGCCTTTGGTAGGATTCTCTGTTCACGGGAGTACTCGTGCCATTTTTTCCAAACTTCAAGTCTGCATCCATTGGAGTGTCTGCTGGTTTACATCCAAGCATTCCAGTTTCCGAGAGCATGTCCAAGATGTACTTTCTCTGATTTATGACTATTCCCTCATTTGATCTAGCCACCTCTATTTCGAGAAAGTACCTAAGACTTCCCAAGTCTTTAGTCTCAAACTCTGTTGCCAAAAAAGTCTTTAGTTTCTCAATTTCCTTTGTGTCATCTCCTGTAATGATCATATCATCAACGTAAACAATAAGGAGAGTTTTTTTACCATCTGAAGCTACCTTCTTAAACAAGGTGTGATCTGCCTATGTTTGCTTGAACCCGTTCTTCACCATGGCCTTCGCGAATCTATCAAACTAGGCCCTTGGTGATTGCTTCAGCCCATACAAGGATCTATTTAGTTTGCACACTTTTTGTTTCGTTGAGTCATCCTCTAAGCCTGGTGGAATCTGCATATATACTTCTTCTTCAAGCTTTCCATTCAAAAAAGCATTCTTGATGTCTAGTTGGTGCAACTTCCAATCTTTATTAACTGCTAATGAGAGCAGCACCCTTATTGTATTCAGTTTTGCCACAGGTGCAAAAGTCTCCTAATAATCTACTCCATATGACTGAGTAAATCCCTTTGCCACTAACCTTACCTTGAACCTCTCGATGCTTCCATCAGAATGATACTTTACTGTGAAAACCCACTTGCATCCGACTACCTTTTTCCCTTCTGGCAGTTTAGTTAAACTCCATGTGTTATTTTTTTGTAGGGCTTTGACCTCTTCTTCAACAGCTTTCCTCCAATCAGGATTTTCAAATGTCTCTTCCACTGTTCTAGGGATCCTTACACTGTTAATATTAGCTGTAAAAGCCTTGAAACCAGACAATAGTTTTCCATAAGCAACAAATCTATCAATAGGATGATTAGTGCATTTTCTTACCCCCTTTCTGATTGCAATCGGAAAATCATCTAAATTCTCATGAACTGGACTTTTTGAGACATCATTGCTTACCCTTTCCTCCATGGCAGCAGGACTTAAGATCAGTTCTTGGCAAGTACTAGGCTGATCAATGGGTTATGTGACAATTTTCTTTCTTCTGGTATAGGGAGTAAGCTGTTTGACTAGAGACTGTGGGGTTTGAGTAGTGTGAGGCCTGAGAGATCTAGGTTCTGGAGAAGGTCTTCCTACTGGAACATTAGAAGAGACGGGAGATGTAGGCTCTGGGGAAGATCTTTCTACTAGAACACTAGGAGAGCTAGGAAATGTAGGCTCTGGAGAAGTTGTAGGATCATCAAGAGTTGCTAGGTTGTTCGTCCTGTGTTTGTTCAAGGGTCGGAAAAGGAGACAACAAAGGAAGAATATGAGTAGGAGTAATAGGCTGAGATTCCTCACATCTCTCCCCCTGAATCTTAGTCCCTACAAAATAAAGTTGATTTTCAAAGAAAGTAACATCAAATGAAACATAGGTTTTCTTGATAATAGGTGAGTAACATTTGTAGCCCTTCTGACTTGATGAGTATCCTATAAACACACACCGCAAGGACCTAGGATCAAGCTTACTCCTATTATTGCTATGCACATGAACAAAAGCTGTGCAGCCAAATACTCGGAAAGTAATAGCAGATGACCATGGTTTGAAATGTGGAAAAAGATGTAAAAGGGTGTCAAAAGGAGTTTTGAAGCCCATAGTTTTGCTAGGCATCCTATTAATTAGGAAAGTAGCAGTAAGAAGTGCTTCCCCCAAAGATACTGAGGAGCATTAGCAGAAAGCAGAAGAGACCGAGTTACCTCAAGTATATATCTGTTTTTTCTTTCAGCAACCCCATTTTGCTGAGGAGTGTTGACACAAGAAGTAAGGTGAAAGATACCTTTCTCTAGGAAAAAGGAACCAAGGGATTTAGTAAGATACTCACTCCTATTATCACTCTGAACTATCTTTATTTTGCGTTCAAATTTGTTTTCGATCATGTGATAAAACGTTTTAAATATCGTTTCAACCTCCGATTTTTCTTTCATGAGATAGGTCCAATTAATCCGAGTGTGATCATCAATAAAGCACACAAACCAGCGAGCCCCAGATACATTTTTAACTTTAGAAGGACCAGAATCCACTATCCAATTTGAACGCTTTCTGAAAATCACTCTTATTTACACATTTGGTTACCACATCCTTTAGTATGACTATATTTCAAGTTTATAATGGTGTCTCAAGTACGGAAAGAGAAATAAAACATAATCCAGAGTGAAAATAGAGAGATAGAGGGAACAAGAAGAGGAGATTGAGGTAGAATAGAGGAAACATGAATATCTATAACTCAAAAACACATCACTATAAAAAGCACACTAAAGTATTATAGACATCATCCATAAGATCCTAATATATATGCAAAATTCCAAATAAATCCCTATTTCCTAGTTAAAACTTAAAAATAGAACCTTGAGGTGATTCTCACTAAAAAGGCCTACAAGAACCATAAAAATCTTTATATCTTCACTCTTGCTACTTTGTTTCTGTGCAACAGCACCAATACCCATTTGAGAAGACTAATGAACTACTAAATGGACAAATAAGGGAAAGCTAGTCAACATCAAACAATAAATTGTTTAACCCTTTACTAAGATGAAGTATTAAAAAGCCAAACACCAAGTCAAAATATCTTCAGTTCTTCATATAGAAAGGTATATACTGAAAAGAACAAGCTTTCCATTTAGCAACCATAATCAGAAATACTGCAAGCTGGAAGGATACAAAGTTGAGAATCACACTTACCAAAATTGGTTTTTTGTCATAGCCCAAACCTCAACAAGTGCATCATGAAATAAAATCAGAAGATATCTGAAAAGGTTAAAAATGACAAGATATTACCACATGTTCCGGAAATCAGGCAGTGGGTTAGACGAGAGGGGGGGATTAGAAAAACTTCAGCACATGTTATGGAAATCACGAAATAGCTTTTATATTTATCACATTACTGACATCCTCTGACTATGAATAAAAATTGCATTTTCCAGAAACGAGGTTATTACATATTTCATCATAAGAAATGAGAATTTTGGCAGCCAGCAGGCACCGATGATCCACCATCTAACAGAGAAGAATGCATATCAAATATTTTCTGAGATACCTTGGCTACCACAATAATTAATCACCCACCCAAACCAAGGGTCTCCATTCTCTATCATCAAAGTTTGATGGTACGACCGTACGAAGCATATGCTAAATTTTTTTTTAATCTTCATGACAAACCTTGTGCGCAACTGTTGTTTCATTTTCCTTCCACAACTTACTAAATTCCCCAACTCTATTATGCATTACAAAACACAAGTTTTGATAACAGATGAGAGAGCAAATTTACAGGTCTTGGGTTTATAATCAAAACATATTACACCATAGCAGTTAATGTTGGCTGCATTATCGAAATAATAATTACTAAATAACAACCATACCCAAATGGCAATGCATGATAGTAACATGAAATATGGGCAGTCCATCATCAATGATAGAAACATGATAGAAACACTTGTAAGGGTAGCACACTTCTTATACATCGTACAATTTTCAATATTACGAAATAAATGGCAAGTTGTCATACTAAGGGAGCAATATTTGCTTGAAGGGAAGTATGCATTTATCAATTTAAAGGATGTTGACAAATGAATGCATTGAGTAATCAATACAAGAATTTAGAAGGAAACCTTCCAGATGAAGAAGTCCTTAAAGCTCTTATAGGTGCTCGCTCTGGCTTTTGTAACACCCGAAAAGTTCTATTAAGCCCACTTCTTAGACAAGTCACAACAAGTCTGTTAATGTAGCATTCAGTTTTCTCATTCACCTGAGTCCATAGAAGTACTATTTAAGTATTAAACTGCCAACAAAGCAATGATATTAAGCAAAAATGCAGGCCTGCAGAGAAAGAAGAAATAAAGCTAACAAGATGCAACAGACAAATATGATTATTGGAAACTTGATAGGCTACATGTGTGTATGAAAACGAAACCAGTCTTGAATTACCAAGCCATCGTAAGCCTCTCACTGTACTATTATGAACAGAAAAACTTGCAGCAACAGCGTTGGCAGAGACATCGATGACATCAATTGTCCCAGTTTGACTACCCAAAGCAACTAGTGGAACAGTTACTGCAGGATTATCTCCCCCACCTTTGCATAATATAGTGTGATTAGTCAACATGTGAAACTTTAACAGAAATGAAAATTCGGGAAACAGATTGAGATGGAACTAACGAGACAAAGTAGCTGTTAAAGAAGGGGATGGTACTGCCAGCATGGTCACCGTTGAAGAAAGAACCTGAAGCTGTCCAACTAAGCTAATCTGCAGTAATGAATGATTTGGCATATAAGTAAACATGAATAACCCAAAGAATCTATACTAACGCAAAAGGAAATTGTTCAGCATTAACAAATGTTATACATTTCATTCTCAAAAACAACTAACAAGGAGAAAATTATAAGCTTTCATATGAGTAACTAAGTATTCTTGTAAAGAAGAGACACTCAAGGAATATTTTACTAAAATTAAATAATGCAGTTATGCAACAAAGGTTCACCAGACAATGAAACCCTTGATTTACAGATCACAAAACATAAAATATCTGGCAAGCAATAAGCTTGCTGGTTAGATACCACTTCTTCCATTTCCAATGGATTTCATACATATCTTCCAAACAGTTCAAATATGCAGTAGTTACAATGATATCATGACATCATTTTCCAAGCTTAACTTTTGACCAAGCATAAAAAGTAGGTTTGATTTTCTTTCATTTTGAAAAGTCGGAATTCTGCAGCAGCAAGTGGATAAGCAGTTCATTGAGGGTTTATAATAAATAAAATGCTAAACCCAAGGTAGAGTCGAAGAGTACCATAATAATTAGCATCATGTACTTGTCCTATACAAGTTCAACACAACATCTGAGTATCTATCCAGTACTATGAATCCAAACCCATCCAATTAATTTATGTTACAATCACTTCATTTTATCACACTTGTTGTCAATTCCACTTGACTCATTAACCTAGAACTCATGAGGAAGGAGGCAAAATATGTTATAAAGCTAAAAGCTCATTGAACCAGCAAAAAATGGTCAAGTCTATACTTGTCAAGTTCATGTCTAAGCTTCCATCATGCCACGACTACCCAAGGAGCTAAGCATTGATTTCCTTTTGGCATTGAAAGGTCACTTCATTTCTTACAACACCAAGGGAACTAAAAACAAGGCCCAAGAGAAGTTTATATTTTTTAACGTGATTCTAAAAATGCCTTTTTAGCTTGGAAATTACCTAATCTACCACTTACTGATAGTAAGCTATTCCTAAATCATTAACTGTATCGTTAACATAACATATTTGGGTTATCGTAAAAGAAAGAAGAAAACCATTTTAGAATGCAATAATGACTCTTGCTTTATCAAAACAGTGATATCATGTCAAAAGGGGACTGAGTCTTCATATCAATGTATGATAGGAAAAGGAAGATACCAACATGCAATGTATATATCTCCTATGTGTGATATGTGTGGACAGAAAGAAAAGTGATGACACATAATTGTGTATTCATATATGGGAGGGCAGAGCAAGGAGGTAGTTAAAGGGGAAGAGAGAACAAAAAGTTTAAATCCCTTGGTTCACTTGATAAAAGTAAAGTATCATTTTCATCTTTGGTAAATCTACCAATGGCCATAGTCATAGCAACCCTATTCAACTACATCAACCATTTCCAAGCACCTTAAGTTATGGGGGTGTTCGGGGATTCGATTTGGGTTGATAGTCAATCTAGCATGAAGCAGGCTCAAAAGTTCAATCATATAGTGTTTCCGCTACCCTTTGTATCGGTTCCCATACATGTATTGCTAAACAAATGGGGGATTGAACAAAAAAATGAGTGAATGGTTAGGAACACCAAAATACATAAAGGATTTTTGTAATGGAGGTTATGTAAATCATATAAAAAGAGACTTCTAGCAAAGTTGAGAATTTATTTGTGAACCTTAAATGTCACATCTGCAAAGCCAAAAGTGGAATTTGGCAGCTGAATTCTGCTACCATTTATGTTGTTCGACTGCCCGCTGCCTTTTGTAGCAAGCCCATCCTTAGAAGACATTACAGTAGTTGTGTTAGTTGAATCATCAGAGACATCAGCAATATTTCCAGAATTTCTAACATCTTTCTCCTTAACTCCATTCCCTTCGGCAGTCAAGATCCAGCTCCATAGTGTCAAGATCCAGCTCCATAGTTTGCCATCATCAGAGATGGATATCAAATGTGTCTTAGCAAGCAGAAGAATATCATCACAAAATTTGAAAGGATTGTCAAAATCCACATCAGATGCAGCTTTTGATGAGTCTGAATAAAGCTTGCTAATATTTTGAAGGGTCGACACTGATTGGCTGATAAGGACTACAAGAACTGATGGTGAAGGGACAGGTGAGCCAATTGATGGCATCAACTCCTCAATTGTGCACATTACATGTATCTGTTCTCCATAATAATACCCAAATGAGAGTATTCCCTTAAAAGCAAATTTGGGAATTTAAATATCATGAACTTCTTTGGCCAGGCAAAAAAAAAAGCCACTCCATAAAACAAAATATTTATAGATGACAAGCTAAAATGTGAAATCTGATCTGATGATTCAACAGCTTTAGTTGATTGCCGATATGATTCTATCTATACACAATAACAAACTAATAAATAGTTTTGTATGACTAAAGCAGTGGATATATAGTGCACAAGTTGATGAAGACATATCATAGTTCAACCAATGAGATAGATTTTAAATAACATTCATCAACTAAAATGATTCCTTAAATAACCCGAAGTGTTGTGCATTGTAGGAGCTTATTTGATCGTATCGAGTTTAAATTTGAATGAGGCCATATATTGCAGGAATAAGACGGAAAAAGAAAATGCTTACTCTTTCCTTCGCCAGATGCTGATATTCCCATCAAGGTGCGCGCAATAAACCAACTCCTGATTCGGATCAGGCAATACATCAAGAAACTTGGCGCACCCGCGCGGCAATGCGGCAGGGGAAAGCGTCGTTTCATACTTCAAATCAAAAACCACCAGCTCCTTAGGAAACGTCACGTAAATGACGTTCTTCCAGTGCGGCGAAAATGCCAAACGAACCACATAGAGCGGGAAAACAGCAGAAACGGGAGAAGAAGAAGTTCCTCCAGCAGCAGCATCCTTTTCAAGCTTGAGTAACTTTGTACAATCAGTTGGAATCTGGAGTTCCTTGAGGGAAATATCATCTTCGCTTTCTCCCAATACATTGATCGAAAGAAGGAACCCTTTGAGTCCAACGACACACAAATGGCGGAAGTCAAAAGGATCGCGGCGGATACATGATAGATATTCGGGTGAAGCATCGTATTTGAAGATGCACCGAGAAGAGGAAATGTCGTAAAGAGAAAGATAAGAAGGGCCAGAGAGAGAAGCGAGGTGGAAAGAATCGGACCGGGCCTGTACCCAACAAAGGTCCTGGACACCTGATTTAGAAGAAGGATCGGGAGGGTCAACAAAAAGGATGAGAGAACGGAGGCGAAAGTCGAGGAGAACTACACGGCCGTGGCGGTCGGCGGCGGCTAAGATGAGATGAGAAGAGGTCGCGGCCAAGAGGAAGAGGTGTCCAGCGTACGGAAGTGACAAAAGGGGAGAGAGAAGAGGAGGAATTGGAAGCCGAAGGAGGCGGGAGCGGAATGGTGGCGACAAGCTGGAGGGAGCGGGAGTCAACGACGGAAACGGAGGAGCCGGAGGCGAAAGCGAGGAGACCGGAGGGGTTTAGATCGGCAGATCCGAAGTTGTTGCGAGTGGGTGGACCGGAGAGTGTGGAATCCCAGGAATCGTTGGGTAACGGCCGAGTGATCGGGATCGACATTTTCGGGAGGAAACAGAGTAAATTTCGGAAATTCAGTTTTGACTGTCCTAACGCGAAGGAGAAGGGAAAAGGAAAGGAAGGAAAGGGTACATAAACATTGAGTTTCTTTCAAGCTGAAATGCTGACTCCGTCTCCATCCATGCTCTGTCCGACTATATCAAACATGGCATAGATCCTCCAAAAACGTTAAAACATCCTATTATGGGTTTAATAATACGCTAAAATAGGTGTCTAAAATATTTTTTAGCTGAAATAATTGTTTAAATTTTATTTTTGGTAAAAATAGGTGTTTAAAATATTTTTTCGGTTGAAATGTGTGCTTAAAGTTTCATTTTTTGCTTGATTTAAAATCAACTGAGACACCTATATTGGTACTTATTTTAACAAAAAAAATGAAATTTTAGGCATCTATTTCAGCCAAAAAATACTTTAGGCGCATATATCAGTCAAAACTGAAACTTTAGGCAACTATTTCAGCCAAAAAATACTTTAGACACCTATAACGACTCGGATTTCGAGTGAGCGAGTCAGGTCTCGGACACGAGCATTGGCTTTTATGTTGGGAGCTCAATTAAAAATTGGATATGGACTTTGTGACAAATGAAAAGAAGAGGAAGGTGGGCTTTTATTAAATTATTTTATCCAAATTGGATGAAGGGGTTTTTGAAATTAAAAATACGTGTGGGTGGTGAAAAAAGGGTTAAGGTTGGATAAGATTTTTGGAGAGAGAAAAAGATAGGAGAGAAACAAAGGCACCAAGACACACCCGTCGATGGTGGCCTCATCGTCGTCGTTGCCGCCACTCGCTGGGAGTATTGGGGTATGCCTAAAGACCAATCATGAGATAGTTATAAAAGACATGCTTATTTTATCTTATTTATTAATATAAAGTCATTATTATTATTTCAGTCTTATTTTGTGCATCTATAAATAAACTAAATTATAATAAAGTCCTTCGAATAATATAGTTATTCTTGAATGTCCTTAGTCGAATATTATTGTGGGCACGAACAATAATAATATATTAAGACTATTATGTAGTTGATTGATGGCAAAGTGTTGTCATTGACATGGAGATGTCAAAATCAATACATAAGTATGTGTTAGGGAACAACATACTGGACTGGCCTACTATGAGCATGTTTCTTGGATTATTATGTGATAGTCACAACATTGCTCATGATGATAACTACATGTATGATCCTCAGACTTGAGATCATTATTATTTCAACATCATGAGTGACATATTTTGATACGGTCAAACGTGTGTCGTAACTGACTACACTATAAAGACTGATATTGGATATGTCATAATCCATGTAGCGAAATACGGTTAATCAAGATAGGATTTGTCCCTCCTACATAATAGGAGTAATATCATAGGCCACTTGATTGAGTGAGACTATAAAATGCATGGTCATGCTCGAATAAATTAATATGGGATATCATAGTTATTCATTTATAACAGTCTACTCAAGACATCAAGAAATATTAGATGGACTATACAAGTGTGACTAATCCATGACTTGTGTCCGATCTAGATATGAGGACAAAATGATGAAATACATAAAAGAAGTTAATCACGGAAAAGGTTAAATCGAACCACGACTTCATGTAACTTAGGTGGAAATGATGTATTGCTAGATGTCACTCATTGCTTGTAATATTAGAATTGTTCTAGATATTACTGCTAACGCTACATGAACCTACAAGGGTCACACCTATGATTAAAATGAACAAATATCAATTAGATAGCATGTGTACAAATTTGTTGTGCACGAAATAAGTAAGAACCAAAATTATTATGATTATTTCGGTTATATATATTTTAATACTAGATAATTAATGTAATTATTAGATACTATTAAAATATATATCCATAAAGAAACTTGATAGAAGTAGAATCAGATTCTACATATTTAATTATATTCGGATAAGTATAATGCATATTTAAAGAATCCGAATTTAATTAGAATTAGGGTTTTAAATGCTATATAAAGGTATAAGGTCTAGCAGCTAGAGGTATGCTTTTCAGAAAACCTCTCTAATAGTTAGAGAAGAGAAAATGTTGTTCGTTTTTATTTGGGTGGACTGCATAGAGGTCAGAACGTTGTTGTGACGACTCGAATTCGATTTGGATTTTCCTATACTCTGTGCGAATTTCCAGATTTATTAAGATAACGTTTCATCATTTTTCTCCCCGAATTCGTCCCTTGTACATGGATCACTGGTGGATTACGCCAGATAATTTTTTGTTACGCCATGGGGTGTACTAGCGTTTCCCAATAAAGGAGCCCAAGAAGTTTTGAAATGGCTGAAACGTGACCTTGTAGTGCTCACCACCGCAAGCCGTTGCCACTACGATGTTCACTGTCACCTGGAGTGTGGATCTGGAGTTTGTCGTTGCCTGCATGTGGGCGTACCCCGTAGCTGCTTCAGGCTTAGCCTGGTTCACCAAGCCGGTTGGACTAAACTAGTGAGCTGGGTGATCGAACTGGACCAGCCGGTGAGCTATTTGATCGAGCCGTCTAAGCCGTTGGTCGAGTCGTTGACTGGGTCGTTGACCGTTAACTGAGCCATTGACCGTTGACCAAGCCGTTGACTTTTTTTAGGGACCTTACCTAAGGGTTTCTTGATGTTTCGGATCTATCGGGGCAGTTTGTTTTGCCAAATTCTAACCTAGTAAGTTGTTTTTACGCATTAGACCCTTCAAATATATTAAAGTATGCGATTAAGTGACACTTATGAAATTATTTGATATACGAGGATTATTCGAGATCGGATATCAGATTAAGTGGAATATTCAAGAAGTTTGGATGAAGATTTTAGTGATATCAGCTTAAGGTTAGTACACCTCGAACTCCTATCGCTTCATGAGCATCATAAATGTGATTGCTTTGTGTGTTAGTGTATGAAAAATAGGTAGACGAGATAGTTAAGCATGTTTAGAGACCGATAATTATGATACTCGATATTTATGAGATACATGATGATGCTGTGAATATGATGAGACTCGTGGAGCCTTTAGAGACCGTATAGGGTCGTTGAGACCTTTGTATAACTACTTGATAACTGGTTAATTGTTTGATAATTGTGATGCCTTATAAGTTGTTTAAAATGAATTGACGTGATTTAAAGGGAACCCTGCATAAGGGATAATACAGATAAATATTCAATTAAATGATTATGAAGTCGGTAATTAATATCAATTGGGCAAATGAGTTAGTAAACAAACTCTAATGACTTTCATAAGCTTTAGGGATCGAATTAAGCGTGGTAATATTGAAATTCGAGGAAATGGTACGAACCTATGTGTAGGGTATCAGTACAAGCTTTGGTCGTATCGGTACGTGTTTAGAGGTCGTATCGGTATGGGTTGACCGTACTGGTACTTATGGGAATCTAGGATTCTAGTAAGCAGTTTTTGTATCGGTACGCGTATGAGTATCGATACACGAGGGTACCATATCGATACTCTTGTTCGTGTACCGGTACTCGATACGCTAAATAATCAATAAATGTAAATTAAGGGTGGAAATTGATGTATATATTAATAATTGAATTATGTTTTGATAAATGAGATAACAAAGATTAATAGAGGCAATAAATAAGATTAATTATATACTTCTCCATAATGTATTAATAACTTGGTAATGTAAAATAAATGATGTGACGATGTTTAGCAAGGATAGGGAGATCATTGGGATCACGTTGCTTGTATGTCAGGTAGACATTTAATTGGTTGAGTCTTCTTGATTGATGGGATCCGGATACCCAGTGAAAGAGTGTTGCAACACCATGGTTAGAGATACCGAATGAAGGTTACTGATGCTATGTGATTTGGGCTTCATTCGAAGATACTCGATGGGGGATTCTGAGTATGGGTGTATGTTCTGATACTATGTGACCCAACCTCACCCAGAGAGTGAATGCTCGAGGGGGGATTCTGAGAAAGAGTGTATGTTTCGATGCTATGTATCCTGATTTCACTCGGAGTTTATGTTCCAATGCTACATGACTCGGCCTCACTTTAGAGTTGTTGTTGATATGTGTTTTCTCCTAGATGATCTGTTGAGATCTCGGGCTTGGTTGGGCCATGAGTGTCTTATATGATTATTGCTACATGTGAGCATATGTTTAGGCGACTAGTGGTAGCACCACGTGTTTATTTATCTCTCAATATTGCTCGTACTAGCTTGCATGTTTATGTTTATGATTAGCATGAAGTATATTAGAGTAGATGTGTATCATTAAGCTTTGTAAGCTCAACGCTCGAAATTATTGTTTTCGTGCGTAGGTTGATCATTGGATCGTGAGATCGTGGAGCACTAACGATATATGATTCTAGCATGTGGTGATCTTCGGAGTATGGTACTTGTGTTTAATGGGCTATGTATTCATAAGACCTTACGTGGTAGAGTCTGTAATTCTTATTTTGCAAATTTTATTAATCAAATCAAAAATTCAAATGTTTTAATTCAATTGGAGCTCCCTTGTAACATTTTAATTATTTATATATATATATTTTAATCATGGGCTTTAAATGTTTTCAGAATGTATTTTATTTGGGCTAAATCGAATTTGAGAACTTTCATGGTTTTTGGGTTGGGCTTGAGGCCCAATTGTAATATCCGAGTCGAGGGTATTACAGTTAGTGGTATCAAAGCTTAGGTTTAGCCGGTTCTAGGAATTCCCAGGGTGGTATAAGTGTTTTAGTAAGGTTTTTAGTGAATACAAGCCTTAAATTTAGTTCGTACTCTTTAAGACTGGAATCCTAATGGCGCGTCTAATGTTGCGACAATAAAATGGTTACGTTCGTGGCCGAGAGGGCCTAGTTAAGTGTTGACCTGCTCTTAGAAGCAATTTTAGGGGCGAGGTCACCCTGGATTATTGTGATGTGAGTTAGTTGAATGATGCCGAAGTTGAGGAAGAGTTCTTCTCCCGCCACCTAAATGGTGTCTTGTTGTGTGTTGTTGTCGTTTCGAAGTCTTTGGATAAATTATGAGAGTTTGTTGCAAGGAATCTTCATCGTTATTCATGAATATCATTTGTGTTGAGGGTATGGATAACCAGCTCTTAAAATCGATTAGTGGATATCTGTTGGATTGATGACCTTTTGTTTGCTTAAAGGAGTCTTGCTGATACTTGGAGAGTATCATCGCCCTTCTCAGAGGCATTTCTCAGAGATAGTAGATTTAGGTTCTACTAGTTCGTTAGAGTGTGACCGAAGTTAGGCGTTCTACAGGTTTGATGGAGCTACCTTTTTAAGAGTTGCTGCATCTTAGAAATTGCTTTGGCTAATCAAGCGCGATGTTATCCAGTAATGTTGAGAGTTGTACCGAGACTTTAAGATCTTGAGGGAACCTAACCTTTGGTAATGAGAATATTTGGACAACTACCCTTCTATCGTGATCTTTGTAGTGGTTTTTTTGGAGAAATGGAACATGTTTGACCAGTGGGTAGATGCCACCGTGTGTAGTTCAACGCTCAAGAGCTTCCAGATTGTCAAACTGTTTTTCTATACTTCTTAAAGGAGTCATTAGGAATTTCTCCATGTTATGGACGTGAGTACGTGTTGAGGTAAGGCTGAGTTGAATGTTGGTTCTCATCGCCCTTGTTTGAGGATACTAACCCAATTGAGAGAGTCAGAGATTCAGTTGAAAAGGCACAACTCGAACAAGGTTTCTTTTGTCTGAGTGTTTCTCCCTAGGGAGAGCCGGGCTTGTTCACTAGTGAGAAGTTGGTTCGTTGAGGTGGTGTTGAAACCATTTATAGCTTGTTATATCGAAGTGGAAGACCGTTACTTGTAGCCTAGGTGGATGACACGTTTAATCGATTGTGAAGTACTCGTGTGCTTTCCGAGATTGGTTTGAGAACGAGATAACTATGGTTAAAGTATTAAAGGCTTGTAGTTTTGGAATGAATTTTGGAATAAGGTTTTCTTTCTTTAAAGCGTGTCGAGGTAACGTTTAATGTTTTTAGTGATGCTTGAGGTGTTTCGACGATGATAGGGTAGGGGCTACCATATCGTCTCTCGAATATAAGTTTGATGCTTTACGTGACACATTTGAATGTATAAGGAATTTGAAAAGATGACCATGGGCAAGATAATTACCTTAATGACCTTATGTGTGAGAAGGGTTAGTTACCGTGTAATCAGTTAAGGAAGCAAGGGTTTGAGGCTTCGTAAATGATTTTGTTTGTCACGGTTTCCTTGGAAGGAGCTGAGGAACATTGGTGGAGATCCGAACTACATAAGTTCATTTTGTTGTGATAGTGGTGCTGACTTGATTAAAGTCGAGTATGATTTCGAGATTTTTGAGGATGTTTTGTTGTCTTTTCAGGGCTGCATTTTTTGCAAGAATGGGGAAGAATGTGCCTACCCCAAACAAAGTGAATTTTTGGGTATTTGATCTTTAAGGAATTTAAGACTAGAACAACGACGTGAGTTGAAGTAATTAAGAATTGTTGATCAATCACCACCTAAGTAAAGTGAACTTGTTAAGTGATGGATTGTACCGAGTTGGTTCAGATTAGAGTATTATGCTGCCATGTGGGGTAACCAAAAATCGCAAGTGATGGTCGTGTAAGGGAGTACTGCCGCTAGCTCAGTGCAGTACTGGTACTTGATTCATTTGGTGTATGTACTGATTGGTTAGTACCGTTACCCACATGTTTTGATTTTCTTAGTAAGCCGTGAGAAGTAGCATCTAATTGTAATAAAATGGATACGATGTTGTGATCGAATTTGGGTTCGATGGTTCTTGATAGACTCTGAGATCTTGTTGTGGTCAGTATATGGTGAATTTTGAGAATGATAGATTGTTCCAAGCTCTCTCCGTGTGTTTTGAGAGACAGTATGGAGCCATGTGTTGAGATAGTGGTAAGTGTTTGACTTACCATCAATTGGGAATCAAACATTGAGTTTTTCAGTGTTGTGGTAATGCTTCGATATTCATCGGTGGAAATTACATAGACAACCATAGGTCTCGTAAAGGATCGATGAGTACACAGTTTCGATGAGATTATGTTGAGTAATAATATAGTCCTTGGTGGGTACCGTTTGATATTTTCAACAAGGGTAATGTCCAGATAGAAAGTTTTCTTGGTTCATTTATGGGTTGGGTTGAATGATACTTTGGTGTGTACACGTCACCTTTTGGTGTGATATTCGAGTCGTGATGGAACCTTATCCCTTGGTGGGATTGCATGCGATAGAAGATTTGAGTGAGGATATAGATGACGTGTTTTTTGGACACGTGATAGTTTTAAGTGTAAGATCCTTGCGTGAACTGAGTTAATGGGGGCTGCTTTAGTTGCCCATATGAGTTATCATGACGAGTTTAAGGTAAGTGCTTAAGGCGTCATTCGTGTTCAGAAGTCTTGCATCGGGCAAGCAATATTTTAGATATGGAATGCCATTAGAGTTAGAGTCTCCTTGAGGGAGTCACCACGAGAAGAATTGTTCCATTTTGGATGCAACGTTTATTTAATATCTTGTTCTTTTTAGATCGTACGTTGTTTTGGAAGGATTTTTGTGTGCAACAATCTTTTGAGTTCTACAACATAAGTTAAGTTTCTTGATGACGTATTCATGTGATGCTTTGTCAGGGTACCACTGGGTTTTCTTGTCGTCTGTAATGTACCAATGAAAAATGGATTTTGTCTAAGAGAAAGAAGTAGACAAGATTTTGTTTGTATCGTTTGAAGACATGGGTCATATTTGAAAAGTGTTGTTGAGACCAGAGTAGCGCAATGAGAAATCTTTGAGAATGTCGAAGAGTTATAACAGTTTGAGTGTCTTCTTTGAGTGGATACAAATTCTGAGGATAAATTTTCTTTTAAGGTGGGAGAGTTGTAATGATCCGGATTTCGAGTGAGCAAGTCGGGTCTCAAACCTGGGCATTGGGCTTTATGTTGGAAGCCTATTTAAAAATTGGATATGGGCTTTGTGGCAAAAGAAAAGAAGAGAATGTGGGTTTTAATTAAATTATTTTATCCAAATTAGATGAAGGGGTTTTTGAAATTTAAAATGGGCGTGGGTGGTGAAAAAAAGGATAAGGTTGGATAAGATTTTTGGAAAGAGAGAAAAAGATACGAGAGAAAGTGAGGGGAAGGCTTTGAGCCCCGATTTGCTATCGACCGCTCCATTTCACTACCGACACCATTGGAAAGGCCTCGCCGAGATGTACCTGCTGGTGGTTACCTCAGCATCTTCATTGCTGCCACTTGCTGGAGTGGAGCTTAGGAAATTTTGAAGTGGCTAAAAAGTGACCTTTAGTGCTAACCACCGCAAGCCGTCGGTACCACGATGTTCGTCATCGCCTAGAGTGCGGATCTGAAGTTTTTCGTTGCTGTCCGGTCATCGAAGGACACCGTCACGCGCCACAATCGTCGTTGCCTACGTGTGGGCGTTCCCCGTAGCTGCTTTAGGCTTGGCCTGGTTCACCAAGCCGGTTGGGTCTGCCGGTTGGACCGAACCAGTAAGCTAGATGATCAAACTGGACTAGCCGATTGAGCTATTTTACCGAGTCGTCTAAGCCGTTAACTTTTTCTAAGAGACCTTACCTGGGGTTTCTCGACGTTCCAGATCTATTGGCGTAGTCCATTTTGCCAAATTTAAACCCAGTAAGTTGTTTTTACGCATTAAACCCTTCGAATTCATTAAAGTATGCGATTAAGTAATGCTTATGATATTATTTGATATACAAGGAATATTCGGGATCAGATATTGGATCAAGTGGAATATTCAAGAAGCTTGGATGAGGATTTTTACGATATCGGCTTAAGGTTAGTACACCTTGAACTCCTATCACTTCATGAGCATCATAAATGTGATTGTTTGCGTGTTAGTGATTGTAAAATATGTAGACAAGATAATTAAGCATGTAGAGACCGATAATTATGATACTCGATATTCATGAGATGCATGATGATGCTATGAATATGATGAGACTCGTGGAAGCTTTAGGGATTGTATAGGGTCGTTGAAATGCTTGTATAACTACTTGATGACTATTTGATAGTTTGATAATTGTGATGCCTTATATATTGTTCGAAATGAATTGATGTGATTTAAAGGGAACCATGCGTAAGAGATAATACCGATAAATATTCTATTAAATGATTATGAAGCCGGTAAATTATATTTGTTGGGCGAATGCATTAGTAAAAAAACTCTAATGACTTTCATAAGCTTTAGGGATCAAATTAAGTGTGGTAATATCGAAATTCGAGGAAATGGTACGAACCCATGTGTAGGGTATCGGTATAAGCTTTGGTCGTACCAGTACGCATTTAGGGGCCATGTCAGTACAGGTTGACCGTACCAGTACTTGTGGGAATCTAGGATTTTAGTAAATAGTTTGTGTATCAGTACGCGTGCGAGTACTGATACCTTAGAGTACCGTATTGATACTCGTGTTTGAGTACTAGTACCCGATACGCTAAATAATCAATAAATGTAACTTAAAGGTGGAAATTGATGTATTATTAATAATTGAATTATGTCTTGAAAAATGAGATAACGAGGATTAATAGAGGCAATAAATGAGATTACTTATGTACTTCTCCATAATGTATTAATAACATGGTAACGTAAAATAAATGATGAGATGACATTTAGTAATGATAGGGAGATCCTTGGGATCATGGTGCTTGTATGCCGGGTAGGCATTTGATTGGTTGAGTCTTCTTGATTGATGGGGTTTTGATACCCAGTGAAAGAGTGTTGCAACTGTTGGAGTATGCCCAAAGACCAATCATGAGATGGTTGTAAAAGACATACTTATTTTATCTTGTTTATTAATATAAAGCCATTATTATTATTATTTCAGTCTTATTTTGTGTATCTATAAATAAACTGAATCATAATAAAGTCCTTAGAATAATATAGTTATTCTTGAATGTCCTTAGTCAAGAATTATTGTGGGCTTGGACAACAATAATGTATTAAGACTAATATGTAGTTGATTGATGACAAAGTGTTGTCATTGACATAGAGATGTCAAAATCAATACATAAGTATGTGTTAGGGAACAACATACTGGATTGACCCGCTATGAGCATGTTTCTTGGATTATTATGTGACAGCCACAACATTGCTTATGGTGATAACTACATGTATGATCCTCAGACTTGAGATCATCATTATTTCAACATCATGAGTGACATATTTTGATACAGTCAAACGTGTGTCGTAACTGACTACATTATAAGGACTGATATTGGATATGTCATAATCCATGTAGCGAAATATGGTTGATCAAGATAGGATTTGGCCCTTCTACATAATAGGAGTAGTATTATAGGCCACTTGATTGAGTGAGACTAGAAAATGCATGTCTATGCTCGAATAAATTGATAAGAGATATCATAGTTATTCGTTTATAATAGTCTACTCAAGATATCAAGAAACATTAGATGGACTATACAAGTATGACTAATTCATGACTTGTGTCTGATCTAGATATGAGGACAAAAGAATGAAATGCATAAAAGAAGTTAATCACGGGAAAAGTTTAAATCGTACCACGATTTCATGTAACATAGGTAGCAATGATGTATTGCTAGATACCACTCATTTCTTGTAATATTAGAGTTGTTCTGAATATTACTACTAACGTTACATGAACCTACAGGGGTCACACCCTATGATTGAAACGAACAAATATCGATTAATAGCATGTGTACAAACTTGTTGTATACGTAATTAGTGAGAAACCGAAATTGTTATAATTATTATAATTATAGATAATTTCGTTTATATATATATGTTAATATTTTATAAGTTATTGTAATTATCAAATATTATTAAAGTATATATATATATATCTAAAAGAAACCTAATTAAAGTAGAATTAGATTATACATATTTAATTATATTCGGTTAAATATATTGTATATTTAAGAATCCGAATTTAATTAGAATTAGGTTTTTAATTTCTATATAAATGCATAAGGTCTAGCAGCCATTTATCCGTTGTTTTAGAAAAACCTCTCTAACAGTTAGAAAAGAGAAAATATTATTCGTTTCATTCAGGTAGACTGTGTAGAGGTCAGAACGCTATTGTGACGGCTCGGATTTGATTTGGTTATTCTGAATTCCCTACGGATTTCTAGATTCCAGATTTATTAAGGTAGCGTTTCATCCCTATTCACCTCGAATTCATCCCTTGTACATGGATCACTGGTGGATTACGCCGGATAATTTTTTCGCTCCGCCATGGGGTGTAACGATATTTCTCAACAGTGGTATCAGAGCCACTTGTACGATACAAATTCGGACTTAAATACTTGGATGATGCTTTTGTATGAGATGCATGTTATTATATTAGGGTTTATTTGATTTTCGACAAATTTATGATATTTTCATGCTTTATATCGATTCACGCCTAATTTGAATAAATTAAATTGATTGTTCCAAGTGATTAAAGAGTTAAGTCACAGTTTTATTTGGGTTTCAGATGTTAAGCGTTAACTTACGTAGGTGATAATTATATTTTAGACTAATAGTTAGTCTAAGGATCACGTGAGGGGAAAGTAACAAAGAGTTGTTCAAGTAAAAAACTTATGGATTTTAAAATCCTAAAAAATGCGATAATGTTGATGAAAGTTATCAAATCGTGAGGTTTTTACACAACAATTAAGAAAAACCTCTTTAAAAACGCGATAAGCTGCGGGGTCGCCAGACCCCCATAAGGGGGCGAAGCCCCCTTAAACACCTGCAAGGGGCTTCGCCCCTTGACCCCTGCGTAGGGACAATCTCATAAGACCTCAATAATAAATCGCGTCGTTGTTATGTCTGATATGCACGATGTTTAAAATGCATGGTTATAACCCAATAGCCTATTTAATTTTGTTTTATATAAATATGTTCTGCGTGTTGTGCCTTTCTTTCTTCTATTGTAATTCTCTTCTCATCTTACTCTCTCGTAAGTAAAACGAGTTTTTGAAAAATTGTAATATTTGCGTAGAAAAATGTGAACCAAAGGAGCGGAATGATGGGCCAATCAAAGGTGGATTAGATGCTTGAGAAGCAAGTTCTATCTTTAGTATTTTGGTTCTTCCATTGGCTTGGGATAGGCCACCTTAGTTTTAAGGGCTATAACCATTGCATTTATATTTACTTCTTTACATGTATGTGATACAATGTATATTTTTTTAGCATGATGGTAACTGATTAGATCATAATAGAATGGTGCGATTAATATAATAAAAAACCCTCCATATTTAATTAAAATTAGTCATCCAATATTAGCCCTCGTTAAAACCTCAATCGGTACTATATAGGTTTTGCCAAAGGAAAATACTTAGATCTATCTTAGTTAAACGCGAAGAATAAGCAAGTGATATTCAGTGGTAGTAATATTGGTTAAACTAGGTTGTTCTAATAAGATTAGAAACCTAAAGACTAATGATTGTTCAAGAACTTTGGTGATTGAAAAACAATACGAAAGTGAATGTCTAGTATTTCTTCTTTGAAAGACTTGGTATTTAAGCGTGCCCAGTACTCCACCTCTCTTTTCATAAGTTACCTACCTGGTGCATTATTCATTATTGTTCTTTCTATTAGACCATATGAACTTTTGTTTTGGACAAATAGTTGTTCACCAAATATAGGAATTACATGAGATGTAATTAGCAAGTGTTGCTTACCTAAATAATTAAATTCTAAGAGTAAAGCCAAAGTTGAACTAGGATAAAGTTAAAAATATAGATCCTTAACCACTAGAAATACTTTTAGTAAGTTTTTCAATTTTGAGGGTTTTTAATAGTGGGAATGTAATTTATTTATAAACATGATCAAATGTACTTATAAACCATATTTTATCGTTGTAGATGTTATAGCAAACTCAAACACATTATCATTGTGATCCGTCCTTGAGAAGGACAAATTGAATGGCTTAAATTTCCTTGATTGGTTCCGTAACTTAAAGATTGTCCTTAAGCAAGAACTGAAACTTCAAATCATTGAAGAACCTGTCCCTAAAAAGCCAGCAGATGATGCCTCCAAAGATGAAAGGGAAGCCTTTGAGAAATACTCAAATGACATGGTAGATGTCGGATGCTTGATGCTTGCGACCATGACCCCTGAGCTTCAAAAGCAACATGAGGACATGGTTCCCTATGAGATGGTTAAAAATCTCAAAGAATTATATGAGGGACAAGCTCGTCAAGAAAGGTATGAGACCTCTAAGGCTTTGTTTCAATGCAAAATGGTGGATGAAACTCCAGTGGGAACTCATGTTCTCAAAATGATATTAGACCCTTGAAAAATTGGGCTTTCCTCTAAGTGTTGAATTGGCTACTGATGTTATTCTGCAATTGTTGCCGGATAGTTGTAGCCAGTTTGTTCTTAATTTCAATATGAATGAAATTAACAAATCGTTGCCTCAGTTGCTTGCTCTGTTAAGAACATCAGAGAACAACATGAAAAAGGTTGGCTGCAAACCTATTCTGATGGTCCGAAAGGATAACAGAAAAGGAAAGCCCAACACCAAGGCAAAGCCAAAGCCAACAAAGGAAAGACTGCATTGAAACCCAAATGAGGAGTTGCAAAAAAAAAGGAAAGTGTTTCTATTGCAACAATGCTGGACATTGGAAGAGAAACTGCCTTGTCTATCTTGAGGACATCAAGAAGGCAAAAGAAAATGGACAGCTCGGATCAGGTAATTATGTTATTGATATAAATATATCAATATCTACTTCTTGGGTATTAGATACAAATTGTGGTTCACACATTTGTACTTCTGTACAGAGACTAAAAAAGAGTAGAAAATTGGCAAAAGGAGATGTGGACCTACGAGTGGGAAATGGAGCAAGAGTTGCTGCATTAGCTATAGAAACATATACTTTGGCAATACTTAGTGGACTTGTTTTAGATTTAGAGGATTGTTATTTCGTACCTAATTTGACTAAAAATATTATTTCAATTTCTTGTTTGGACAAGATTGGTTTTGAGATTATTATTAAGAATAATAGTTGTTCTTTTTCCCTCAGTAATGTTTTTTATGGTACGACTCAATTACTCAATGACCTCTATATCTTAGATCAAGACAATTATATATATAACATAAATACGAAAAGATCAAAAACAAATGACTCTAATCAAACTTACCTCTAACATTGTCGTTTGGGTCATATAAGTGAGAAACACATATCAAAACTTCATAAAGATTGATTTTTGGATTCTTTTGTTTTCGAACAATTAGATATTTGTGAACCTTGCTTAATGGAAAAAATGACCAAATCACCGTTTGATGGTAAAAATGAACGAGCAAGTGATTTATTAGGTCTAATACATAGTGATGTATGTGGACCGATGGATACACAAGCCAGAGGAGGGTTTCAATACTTCATTACTTTCACTGACGACTTCAGTAGATATGGGTACATTTACCTAATGCATCATAAATCTGAAGCCCTTGAAAAGTTCAAGGAATTTAAAAATAAAGTATAAAATCAATTAGGAAAGAGTATCAAAGCTCTTCGATTAGATCGAGGAGGAGAATACTTAAGCCTAGAGTTTGATGAACTTCTTAAAGGATGTGAGATTGCCTCACAACTTACACCTCCAGGTACTCCACAACACAATAGAGTCTCTGAAAGGAGAAATCAAACATTGTTAGACTTGGTTCAGTCAATGATGAGTCATGCTGATCTTCCAACTTTTTTGGGGGGACATGCGCTAGGAACAACTACTTTCACATGAAATCGTGTTCTATCTAAATCGGTTCAAAAGACACCATATGAGATGTGGACTGGGAAACATTCTAGTATGTCTTTTATGAAAATTTGGGGATGCGAAGTTAATGGTAAACATCAGATGTCTACAAAACTCGAACCCAAATCTCATAAGTGTAATTTTGTAGGGTATCCTAAAGAAACAAAATGATACTATTTCTTCAATCCGTCTGAGAACAAAGTGTTTGTTGCTTGAACATGAGTCTTCCTCGAGAGAGAATTTATTCTCGAAAAAGGAAGTGGGAGAAATATTGAACTTGAAGAAATTTAAGGTTAACCACATATCACTGAACTAGATATTGAACAACAACAACAAGTTCCATAAATAGTTGAGGAACATCCAACCGTTCTTGAAACACAACCACTGCGGAGATCTATGAGAGAACGCAATGCGCCTGAGAGATATGGATTTCTTGTCACACTGCAAGGAGATGTTCTCCTCATGGACCAAGATGAGCCTAAGACTTATTAGGAAGTAGTGGAGAGCCCATACTCTGAGAAATGGCTAGAGGCCATGAAATCTTAGATGGATTCCATGTTAGAAAACCAAGTATGGACTCCCGAAGGGATTAAGCCCATAGGGTGCAAATGGGTTTTCTAAAAGAAAATTGACATGGATGGAAATGTACAAACATACAAAGGGCGATCGGTCGCTAAGGGATTTCGTCAAATTCATGGTATAGACTATGATGAAACTTTTTCCCCTGTTGCTATGCTTAAATCTATCCGGATATTGTTTGCAATAGCTGCATATTATGATTATGAAATCTAGCAAATGGATGTCAAAACCGTTTTCCTTAATGGAAAATTAGACGAGGATGTGTACATGACACAACCTAAGGGTTTTGTCGATTCAAAAGACGCCCTAAAAGTATGCAAGCTACAAAGATCCATTTATGGGTTGAAGCAAGCTTCTCGAAGTTGGAATCTTCGTTTTAATAAGGCAATAAAAGAGTTTGGTTTCATTATAAATGAAGATGAGCCATGTGTTTTCAAGAAAACTAGTGGGAGAACTGTTACATTCTTGGTATTGTATGTGGATGACATACTAATAATAGGAAATGACATACCTACCTTACAATTTGTAAAGACTTGGTTAGGAAAATATTTTTCTATGAAAGACTTGGGTGAAGCAACATATATATTAGGAGTCAAGATCTATAGAGATAGATCAAGACGACTTCTAAGACTAAGTCAAAATACATACATAGATAAAGTACTGAAAAGATTCAGTATGGAAGAATCTAAAAGAGGATTCTTACCTATGAGAAATAGTATTTCGCTCTCGAAGGAAATGTGTCCTTCAACGCCTCAAGAGAGCGCATGAGTAAGATTCCATATGCTTCGGCCATTGGATCTATCATGTATGCCATGCTATGTACACGTTCGGATGTATCATATGCACTAAGTATGACAAGTCGATACCAAGTTGTAGCGACCCTTTTCTTCCTTTTTTGAAAAAAAGAAATTTTGGCGTGTTAAGGGTGTTTGTTTAGAAAATAAGTCGGCTACTAATTATCCCCTAAATTATTAATGAAAATCCTTTAGGAGATTGGGAATTTCTTTTGAAAACTTTAAACTTCCCAAAATGATGAAAATTTGGAGTCGCCACCGACCACTTAGGTAAGGTAGGCCAGACACCATAAAACCAGAGACTCATTACGAAATGGTACGAGAGTTGATTACGTGTGGAGAAGGATTAGCACTCCCATCACGCCCGGGGATCGGTACTAGAAAATTTGTTGCTCCTAAAAGAATGAAATTTATTGAAATTTAGATTGAGTTTAATTCGAAGTTCTTATATGAAAATTAACCTTGACTACATGGGCCTTATCGAATTGATGGACTCAAATTAATTAAACATTTAATTGATAAGGTTGACGATATGTCAGACCATAAATTAAACCGACATCGAATATGCCCGACTGCCGTGTTAATTTATGATTCGGCCTCCGTGCGTCACCTTTATGCATGATGCAAACATTTAAATATGATGTAATGACATTGTTAATCTTTAGTTCGTTTACCTCAGGACGGTAAAAATTAATTCGAATATTTGGTTAACATCATTTAAGCTCGGACTGTTATGACACAAATATTAGAATTAATAAATACCTCCATTTTATGATTTAAGTTGGTTAACGGCGTTATTAAGATGTAAGATTACATGAATGTGATTAATGTATGACAAGCAAGGGCATAAATGTAAACACCAAAAAAAGAAGGCCCAATTTAAAATATAGCTCAATTATGTATTTAACCCCTAAAGGGATTAAGAATCTCAATTTATGGGGGCTAAATTGCAATTTAGTGCTAAGTTAGGCTTAAAATCGATTTTTCCCTCAAGGTAATTAAGAAATGTTCAATTAATTTAATGAATTTAACATTTACCCCAATAAGTTAAGGATAAATTTAAATTCACTAAATTAATTCGAACACTAATCTAATTAAAGTCTTAAAAAGACTAAGACTAATTTAATTCTACGATCACGCCCCTATAAGTCGGGCACATGATTGGTTCGAATTAATTTGACTATTCCTAATCTAAGCCTAAAAGGAACTAACTAAGTTCTACAATCATAGCCCAAAGCATAGGCCCAAACTATTGAAACTAATCTAAAAAAAATCCAAGGCCCAAATTGTTATTATGTAATGGAAGCCCAAAAGGTTTAAGATATATTATAATATAGTATAAAAACATGTATTGAAATAAATTATGAATTAAAGTTATGACGTATATATATAAAAACCTATTATCCATAATTATGTATTAAAGTTATATCATTCATGGGAAAAACCTACTATTCAAAAATATATATTATCCATTTTACCAAAATTTTCTATATACTTTAAACCATAAACTACATATATATATATTTCATTTTTTTCATAACATCATTATACGCTTCAATAACTATATGTGTATTTTTATGGACCAAAGAATGTATACATTATATTCTTCCAATTTACTAAAAAAATATGTCTTATTTCTAAAAACATGTATGTGTTATTTTATAAGATTGTATTATGTACTTTGAAAACTATGTGTTATGGGTACCTATATATATTATCTCTTACAAAATCCCATCTTATTTTTTTTTAAAACTATTATATTGAAAGTATCCATTATATAAAAACAAACAATGGTATATTAAAAAATATCAATTATATTTCAAAACACTTTTTATTTTCATTATTTTTCTTAGAAATTTCCATTTTTATCTTAAAGTGTATCGTAAATTAAAACCTTCACAATATTTTACTAATCTCTAATTTACCAACAGATTAATATTAGACGTAGAATTATACATCGTGCCTTTGATTTATGCTAAACCTAAGTACCCATTAAATTCTTAAAATACATTCTGTTCGAACTAATTTTATCTCTAAAATTACCGTCACAACTTAACAAAATAACGTAAAATTAAATCACAAACATTAAACATAAAGATACATAATTTAAACAAACAAACAAAACAATAAATAGAATAAATAGAAGATGCTTAATTTAAAATTGGAAAGAGGACCTGATTATAAAAAAATAAAATACCAAGGCAAAATTAAAAGAAATGACAAGGACGTGATTAAAATTTTTGAGAAAATATGAAGGACTTTGGGGGTAGTTTAAAAAGGCGGAATGGCTTCCCATGGTAATTATCCCACACGGAGGGACCAATTGTGTAATTGGACCATGCAGAAGCCCTTCCAACGTGATTATTTTAGGGCGGAAGGACTAATAGTGAGATTATACCATTTAAAATTTTATAACATTATATATACCCCGTTCGTCCGAATATTTGATTTTTTCGGTCATTTTTTCTTTGTTATAACAACCCCCCCCAAAACGCTCTGAACACATTCTTCGTGTTCATCTGGGTTCAACATGAACCCAGATTCCGGCAGCTTCCTCCGCCGTAAATCCCAGAAATTGGCCGACCTACCGTCGTGTCACTCACACCGTTTTTAGCTAAAACCTACCCAAAAAACACCCCATTTTTAGCTAAAACCTCAAAGAACCGAAACCAGAATAAGATCCCAGCCTCGTTACACTCACACCATTTCACTCATTCGGCCTGGAGGATGCCGGAGATTATCAACAGCAGAGCTAAACCCTAATCTGTTTCCTTCTTCTTTTTTATGTATATATATTCTATATATTCGCATGCATGCAGATAAACTAAAAAGTAGAAGATACCTCGAAAGGCTACTTTTTTTGTTTATTGCTTCTGGGTTTTTGTTCAAACTGTCGTCGTTACAAAATGATGCATTACATGTTTATATCTTATTATGATTGTTCATTGCCCTATTGCCTATGATTTACAAGTTTAAGTAAACTTTAAATGCCATTATTTTGGATGATGATGCTTTGACATGCCCCTCTATTTTTTATATGTTTTTCTCTGGCTCGGTGGTTGAGGGTCGGCATAATTCCTGGTGTCGATGAAGGTCGTCCGGGGTGTGGATCACACTCGAGCGTAGAAGTTGGGGAGCCGGCGCGTTGGAGCCAAACAATTGCGGACGTGAGGAACACGCGAGCCTGGGGATCTGGGCAGTCATCTCGGGCTTGATTTAGACCGTTGGATCAGATCTGATTTAACGGCCAGATGCTGGCGGCTGCAACATGGATAAGAGGGAATCAGATTAGTGTTAGGGTTTTATATTGGGTTTGGGCCAAACAGGCTTTTGAATTGTTTTTATATATATATTTTTGGGTTTTGAATATATAACGGACCTGGACATTTATAAAACACTGGGCTTTAATTTTTATTATGATATATATATTTTTTGATAACAATAATTCATGATAATAATACTAACGTATAATGTATTGGTACGCATACATATTATATATAAGTAAACACATGTACATACAAACAATAATACACTCATAACGTGTACATATAAACACATATGCAATATACAACACCCATATTTAATTGATAATGGCATTAAAATAACTAATACATATATATATATATATATGCACATAATATAAACACATATAATATACTAATAGCGCATACATATACTACATGTGATACGTTTAGGTTTTAAATAGACATTCATAACGAACACCTACTTACAAAATACACTTTATATGTATACTAACACACATAAGTCCACTTTATAATCACCTAATAATAAACATGTAAGCCCATTATTGAAAAATATATAAAAAAAGGTTAGCCCCGGACAAAATTAGTGATTATACAAGTAGATCCCTGTGAAGGTCATTGGGTTGCAGTCAAAAACATCCTTAAGTACTTAGGAAGAACTAAAGATACATTCCTTATGTATGGAGGTAAGGAAGAGCTAAGTATAAAAGGTTATACTGACGCAAGCTTCCAAACTGATAAGGATGATTCTCGATCGCAATCGAGTTTTGTGTTTTGCCTTAATGGAGGTGTTGTAAGCTGGAAAAGTTCAAAGCAAGATACAATAACAGATTCTACAATAGAAGCCGAGTATATTGCAGCAATCGATGCTGCAAAAGAGGTTGTTTGGATCAAAAAGTTTATAGCTGAACTAGGGGTTGTACCTAGCATATCAAATGCTATAGATCTACGTTGTGACAACAACGGAACCATCGCACAAGCAAAAGAATCCAGATCTCACCAGCGATCCAAACACATACTTAGGCGTTACCATCTCATTCGTGAAATCATTAATCGATGAGATGTAGAATATGCAGAGTACCAACATATGACAATATCGACGATCCACTGACAAAGCCTCCGACACAGCAAAAGCATGAACGTCACACTAAGTCTCTTGGTATTAGATACATGAGTGATTGGTCTTAGTGCTAGTGGGAGATTATTGGAGTATGCCCAAAGACCAATCATGAGATGGTTGTAAAAGATCTACTTATTTTATATTCTTTATTAATATAAAGCCATTATTATTATTTTAGTCTTATTTTGTGTATCTATAAATAAACTGAATTATAATAAAGTCCTTAGAATAATATAGTTATTCTTAAATGTCCTTACTCAAGAATTATTGTGGGCTTGGACAACAATAATGTATTAAGACTAATATGTAGTTGATTGATGACAAAGTGTTGTCATTGACATCGAGATGTCAAAATTAATACATAAGTATGTGTTAGGGAACAATATACTGGGCTGACCCGCTATGAGCATGTTTATTGGATTATTATGTGACAGTCACAACATTGCTTATGGTGATAACTACATGTATGATCCTCAGACTTGAGATCATCACTATTTTAACATCGTGAGTGACATATTTTGATACGGTCAAACGTGTGTCGTAACTGACTACACTATAAAGACTGATATTGGATATGTCATAATCCATGTAGCGAAATATGGTTGATCAAGATAAGATTTGTCCCTCCTACATAATAGGAGTAATATCATATGCCACTTGATTGAGTGAGACTAGAAAATGCATGGTCATGCTCGAATAAATTAATAGGGGATATCATGGTTATTCGTTTATAATAGTCTACTCAAGATATCAAGAAACATTAGATAGACTATACAAGTGTGACTAATCCATGACTTGTATCCGATCTAGATATGAGGGCAAAAGGATGAAATACATAAAAGAAGTTAATCACGAGAAAAAGGTTAAATTGAACCACGATTTCATGTAACTTAGGTAGCAATGATGTATTGCTAGATGCCACTCATTGCTTGTAATATTAGAATTGTTCTGGATATTACTGCTAACGTTACATGAACCTACAAGGGTCACACCCTATGATTGAAACGAACAAATCTCGATTAATAGCATGTGTACAAACTCATTGTACACGTAATTAGTGAGAAACCGAAATTGTTATAATTATCGTAATTATGGATAATTATATATATATATGTTAATATTTGATAAGTTATTGTAATTATAAAATATTATTAAAGTATATATATATATAAAAGAAACCTAATTAAAGTATAATCAGATTCTACATATTTAATTATATTCGGTTAAATATATTGTATATTTAAGAATCCAAAATTTTCATTCTGACCACAATCTATTGCAGCTCTTTGTTGAAATTAGAATGAATGAGATGTTAGAAATAACTAGAAGCTGCCACAACAACCTCCCTCCTAGTTGCTCATCAACTATATTAGCAGAGACAGAACTAGAGGGGGCGGTCGCACCTCTAAAAATTTAAATTTTTTTATATAATTTAATGTTTTTTTAAAATTTTAGTATGTATTTTCTATTAAAAATCTATTTTCGCCCCTCTAAAATTGTATAAATTCGCCTCCCCTAAAATTTTATAACCCCTAACATAAAATTCTACGTTCGTTTCTGGATATTAGTATCGTTATTGTAGTAATTTGTAATATATACTTCCCTTTAAAGAATTTATATTCTTGTATATGCATCTAGCAATCAAAGTATCCGAGACAAATATTTATAATATATTCTAGAGTTCTTAAGGAAGTTGGCAATTTGAAAAGGTAAAAGAAAGAGAATGATTGGAAGACAAAAGAAGGGTTCATATATTATATATTCAATATATAAAGCAGAGAACTTTATACTTTCGATTCTGAATCTTTGGGATGCACATATTTGACGCGTCATTAATTACAAACACCCACACCCCCACACAAAAGCAAAACAAAAATCCAAAAAGAAAGTCATTTTCAACTGGTTGATTGTTGAAAAGTTCATCTTCAAAAACTGCAGTTCAGGAGTTGCTGCAATTGCACCAGCTGACATGTATGTATATAGTCAATGAAAGAATTTCACGTACGTACAACGTAATAAATTGATATTCATAATAACCATTAGAGTTGTATTTTGATACTTAATCTGTGTAAATTTTTTATACAACTCTTATATTTAAATTATAAAATATAAAATTCAGACCCTTAACTTTAAAACTTAAATTCCTAACCCTAAATTCTAAGTCATATACCTTAAATTTCAATCATGAACCCTAAACTCTAAACCAAACTTCGAACCGCCTAGTATCAAAACATTTTCCTAAACATTAATATATATATATATGTGCGCGCGTAGACGACATAATTATTTAAGGGGAAGTTATTCAATACACATGTTTACTACACAACCCTTTCTATCTTAGGGCTTAAAGATTTAGTTTAGGGTTTAGAGATTTTAGTTTACGAGTTAAGTTTATAGTGCTTAGAATTTAAATTTATGATTAGAATTTAGGTTTAAAGTTTAGGGTTTAGGACTAGAAATTTAAATTTCATTTTTAAATATGGCTTAAATATACATTTGGTACCTGAACTATACACCTTCTCCCAAATTGGTACCTAAAGAATTTTTGCTCACAAGTTGGTACCTGAACTAAACATCTTCTCTCAAGTTGGTACTTAAAGAATTTTTGCTCCCAACTTGGTACTTGAACTAGGCGCCTTCTCCCAAGTTGATACCAAAACTTATACGTTCTATCAATTTGGTCCTAATTCGAAATAATTAAATAAATTTAACCCTTTATATTTAAAAATCTTATCAATTTACTATTTGCTATGCTTTTAAATTGTTTGTTTTTCTCCTATAAAGGTTATATCACTTTCCTGGTATAAAAATTTTAACGGTAACTTGATGTTATTTTATGGTAGAATGCAGTTATCTCATTTTTGTTTTGATCCGTTAGGCTTGTTTAATCAGAAAGTATCGCAAAAATGACTAAATTGATGGTGTTTTTAAATACAAATGGTTAAATTTATCGAATTATTTTGAATTAGGACTAAATTAATAGAATTTATAAGTTTTGGGACTAAATATGTTAATAAAAGTATCAGAATAGTAGATGGAATTAAAGTTTGGGTACTAAAATGGGAGCAAAAATTCTTTAGGTGTCAACTTGGGAGAAAGTGTAGTTCAGGTACTGGCTTGGGAGCAAAAAATCTTTAGGTACCAACTTTGGGAGAAAGGGTATAGCTCAGGTACCAAATGCATATTTAAGCCTTTATATATTTGTATAATTTTTTTAATAACATGTATATGAAAAAAATTCTCTTTGTTTAAGGAAACTATTCTAGCTTAGTGTGTTTGATTTAAATATACAAGCAACTTGTAGGCTTAAAGTTTAAGGTTTAGGACTAGAAATTTAAATTTTATTTTTAAATAATATATATATATTTGTATAATTTTTTTAATAACATGTATATGAAAAAAAATTATCTTTGTTTAAGGAAACCGTTCTAGCTTAGCGTGTTTGATTTAAATATAGAAGCAACTTGGCATAGATAGAAAAAAAAAATCTTAATGCTTACTTCTTTCAATGAAAATAAAGAGATTTACAAATTAGGGTTTCAAGCTTAACAAACAAGAAACAAGTGGGTTGGGGATATATATGAACTACTTTTCTTTGCATTTGACTACTTTCGCTTGATAATGCAAAGCTGACAAATTAACTATTTAGTTCATTAAGTAGGGTTAAACTGAGTGATTAAATATTGCAAATGCTCATATTTACCCGTAAAGGCTTGATTTTTATACTCTTTATCTCTAGATGATTCGAGTTCGAGTAGCTTATTTGTACGTGTGTGCGTTAATAATAGGTTTAGGATTAATGAATATATATTATCTTGTAATCAAAGACAGAAGCAAAGGGAGGGTTGGAGGGGCAATTGCCCCCAACTTTGAATGTTTTAATTTTTTTAAGTCATTGATAGTTTTGAAACCTTAGCAATTAAAGTCCTTGCCCCTCCCAAAAAAAATTAGTTTTTTAATTTATTTTTTAAGACCCTTTAAGTTAAAATTAATTAAATTAAGCACCCAACCCTATTTTTCTGGTTTAATCACTTTCAAAGACATTTAAATTTTAAAATTAGTGAAATTAAAATTTAATTTCTTTATTTTTTATAATACATTTTAGAACCCTATTTATTGCAAAATTAATTAACTTTAGAACCCTATTTATTGCAAAATTAATTAACTTACCCCTCATAGTTCAAACATAGCCCGTCCCTATGTGTAATCACATTAATCAGTTTAAAAAAACTCAAATAAGTATAATAAATATCCAATTTTATTTCACCTATATTATATAAAAAATATTTTTTTTAGAATTTACTAATTAATCATTATCATGGGTAGAATGGTAAAAAAATAATATACAAATTTTATTAAAAACATGCGTTCGAATTAGTGTGTTTTTTTTAGTTATTTTATTTAAAGCCTGCATAAGGTGAGTAGATGAAAATATCATTATAATAAATTACTTATTATTTAAAAATAATATTTTAATAGAAAATTCTACAACGGATGTTGAACACTGCTGAACACCACTAATGTTGAACACGCTGAATACCATTAAATTGATTAATAAAGATTAAAAATCTAAATGACTCAACATACAATAAATAATTATTTAAAACAAAATTTCAATTAAATTATTTTCTATATATATTATATTTTTTAATTTTTTCAAATAATTGGATCAAATACCAACCATAGTCAATCCCTAAATTAAAAAATCTAAACCTTTTTCCTTTGTCATTCTGGCCGCCGCTGCCGTTAGCCACCGTCCGCCGGCGAGATTGTCGCACTCGTGTCTCCGTCCCTGCGTGACCGCCGTTCGAGCCTAGCCGTCAATCCCCGCTATTCACGCAACAAATTCGGTAAGATTTCTATTTTTTTATTTGGACTTGTCACCAGTCCAAGTCGTCACCGGCAGTCGTCGTGGATGTCCATGTGCAACGCCCGACCTCCCAATTCCAACATCACCTAATCCCCAAATTCCCAAACCCTAACCACCACCCTTACCCTAATTTTTAAATTAGGTCAAATTGAGAACCCTAATTCCCAAATTAAAACCCTAATTTCTAAATTAGAACCATAATTCCCAAATTAAAACCCGAATTCTCAAATTAAAACCCTCAATCCATACCGGTACGCTGTTTCACTAATACGGTACTGAAATAGCTCACTAGAAAATATTTTCAAAGGGCGTACTGGTACTCGAGGGTACTGTAAGCATCATATCAACATGAATTCGGAGAAGAAAAACAACGAGATACATTCACTATAATTAACTAAAATTTTAATAATAGTGTTGAATTTTTTTGTAGTTATATTATATTTAAGATTATTGTTCAATTTTTTATTTATTTTATGCACATATAGGAAAAAGCTGAAGTTGAACATGAGGAAAAGATAAGAACTTATCAAAGTGATCACAAGTTTGAGGTACTCATTCATTCAGCGCAAAATGTTGAAAAGGAATTTGTTAAAATGAATGATCAATTTCAAAAATTAAATGGTCAATTCGAAAAATTAAATGGCCAATTTGAAAAATTAGTGACCATATTAACACCAAGTAATGTTAAAAGTTCAATACAAGATGGTGATTTATTAAAAGGGGAAGGTATACATAGTTGATCATTAAATGAGGACGTTTTAAATAATAGATCATAAGAGACTAATTTACATAGCGGTCCAATGAAAGATGAGAGTTTAAAAAATAAATCACACAAGGAAGAATGATTAAGTGCCGCATCATTGAAGGAAGAAACTGATAGTCGTATTAAAAAATCGAGTTTGTCTCCATTTATGAATTGTAATCCTAATTATCCTTCTCAACTTATTGGTAAAAGAAAACTTGAAGTTAATTCTGAAGACAACATCAAGGCTGACACTAATGGTCTCCCAAAAATTTCTAGCAAGGTTTTTAACTTTCAATTTAGTCACCATCGATTTTCTAGTTAATTAGTTACGTTCAAGGAAACTCCAATGATTACAAAAACACTGCCTACAATGTCAAACAGTCCTAAGGCTTCGACAAAAAGTAAAGACTCTCAACAGAAAAAGAGTGTGAGATGCTCATCTGCACGTTCTGATTTTACTAATGATCCAAAGTCGAAAGATACGACATCGATAAAAAGAGCTCGAACTTCTAAAGTGAATACAATGATATGTATAAATCATTCTTTATTGGTTATATTTCATCTTATACTTTAATATTATTTTTTCCCTTAAAACTAATTTTTGCCATATGATATGTAGATAGGAAAATTTCACAAAATTTCATGATAATAGAGAAACATCGAAGATTGAAAGTTTTGAAAAAAAATGAGGTAGTAACATGATGAAAAATATATATTTTTCGTAGTAGGGTGAAAATTTGAAAGAAATATTGTACAAATATTTCATTTGAGTTGAATGTATGATCAATTACTTTTTGATTGTACAACTTGGAAAAGAAAACAAGCTTTGTAATTTTGAAATTGAACCAAAAGGGCAAGGTTTATTCGCAGAAGGGCAAATCAAATGTAAATCAAGAAAGGTGTAAACTATAAACACATTTTTTAATATTTACATTTAATTTTCATTTTATTATTATTTTCAAGAGTTATATGTTTTGTTTATGCAACATAAATATGGGGCATGTGATTTGTTATTAGAAAATTCCAAAGAAACTGGTATGATAACTGATGCGTACAAGGAATATTTGTAGTACCTAACGCCTGAAGAACGCACGATTTGGATGAATGTTGCTACTTGGAAGAATACATCCAACACTCTTTACATGGCCAAAAATAATATTTTGGACGTTGCTAATGCTCTTACTGTTTTTCCAGGAAAATAGTTATCTGATTGGGTATTATAGATTAAATTATTAAATCTTTTACGTGATCAATATTTGTTCTTTTGTCTTTTATTAATACAAGTATTTTTATTGTTTTTCAATATTTAATATTTTATCGATCTCTATGTGTATGATTTGCACTTGAAACAATAGCCTATACCAAAGAAGTTATATTTGCCTCTGTCTTTTTAGGTGAAAAATAATTTATGGGCTTGAGATCACATTATTTTTAGTTTATGATTTCATATCATTTTTAAATTTAATGTTTGTCTTATAGTATCATTATCAAATATTTTACACATGCTCAGAAGGCGGAAAAAAGACTAGCATTTTCAAATTTCATTCCTGATAGATAGAAAACTTTATACCTATTGATAGTAGTAATGTTGAACATATATATTTATAATTTTTTGTTTGGTTGTATGTAGTTGATAGTGATTTTTAACACACGTGATTTAGAAGGTATATGTGCCTTTACATGATGCAAAAGGCAAACATTAGTGTTTATTAGTTGTTGATATTGTAGAGGGGCATAATTATGTTTTGGACTCTCTTGGCATCAATGAAGTGCGTAAAAACATTGTACAAGATTTAGTAAGTTCTTTATTCATTTATGAGAACTAATAGAATTAGTATAGTTTTTAATTATCAATTTCTTAATTTTATTTTGACTTATTATAACAGTTGAGTAAAGCTCCACTTATGTATGAGTGTCATGTTTATTTGGGTAGATTATTTGAAGATGTAAAATTTTCAATCTATTTTCTTGAATTACCGAAGCAATCAAATTCGTACGTAATTTAAATTTAAAATAAAAGTTTATTTCTTATGTTTGTGAATATCTTTTTAATAAATTAATTTATTTTATATTGTATTCATGGATGATTGTGGTATGTACATATTGCAGTATATAGAAGTCAATAAAAAAGTGATTGGTCGAAGTTTTTTTTCACGGTAAAGTATACCATGTCATTTCGTTTAATATTGTGTGATATTGAATAAAGTGATATATTTATTGTGTAGACATAACAAATGTGAGTTGAACGATAGAAAATTTTGGAAAAACTTGTATCGTGACCTTTTTTTAACTGGGGTGTAAAAATAGCTTGATGATTATTCTTTAAAAACTAGAGTTTTGCCTTTTTATTTATTTAATCTTGAAAATTAGGTTTGTCATGTTAAATTAGATTTTTCCTTTATTTAATCTTGAAAACATTTTGGAGTCGCCACCGGTCACTTTGGTAGACCGGGCACTATAAAAACAACCAGAGATTCATTCTTTAAAAAATGTGTTCGGAAGTCGATTACGTGTGGGAAAGAATTAGCAGTCCCACAAACGCCCGTTATCGATACCTTTTTATTTTACGTGACATTTTGGCATTTTAAGAATAATAATTTAAATTTAATTTAACCATTAATTTTTAACTAGATTGAAATTCCAAATAGAGATATCCTTTTATAAGGAAATATATTTTATACGAACATGAGATTAAAAAGCGCCCAATTACGTTAAGACACCCCTATTCATATTCAAAAATATATTTCCAACATAAAAGGTTTTTCAATGCATGTCCAATTATTGTCTCATTTATTTTAAATTCTAATACAAAAAGCTCTAATTAATTAAATTGTTTAAGACTATGAATATTATTAAATTTAAAGGCTTTTATGAGGTAGTATCAGTTGCTTGAATACCATCTATATTAAAACCCCTAAAATTTAGATAGGATTCACTAATTAATTTGTCATTCTAATTATTTAAAGTTCTAATCTTAATCAAGGCTCTAATTACCTAACTAAATTAATCATCAAACTATAAATTTATAGTGAATATTAAATGTTCTACTTAAAAGCCATGTTGGAATAATGCCCCATTACGGTGGGAAACTACCCAAATTTGAACTTCTTAGTTTTCCATTTAACACCCACTAATTTGCTACAATTATCTCCATAATTAATTATTGAATTGTAATTAAAGAACCCTAAAGACTATGGCTCTAATTAATTAACTAAATTATTCATCCAATTATAATGTTGTAATGAATATTAAATGTTATACTTTAGAGCCATGTTAGAATAACATTCCATTGCATTGGAACACTACCCAAATTTGAGCTCCAACGCTTTCCATTTAATACCCACTAATTTGCTATGATTATATCACCTAATTAATTATTGATTCTTAATTTGAGAACCTAAAGAACTATAGGCTTTAAACAGTTAATTTATCTAAGTGATTAAATTGTCTAGCATGCAATACTACGTGCCCAATTTAAAATATGCATCCATATATAATTAATCAAATAGAAATAATTAAAATAGGACTAAAATAAAAGGAATTGTAATATTTAAACATCAATTTTATTAAAAGGACTGAATTGAATACATCGCAAATCCTTGGGCCAAAATCAAAAGAACCCAGAAAGAAGGGCGCGGGTCAAAAGCCCGACCCAGATCACACTCATGGATTAAAGTGACTCGGCACCAAAACAATGTCATTTTAATCTACCTATAAAAGGCCCTTATCGAGTTAATTCAGCTCATTTTCTCATTTCCCTCTCTCTCTCTCATTTGATAAACGATTTCCCTTCTCTTTAGAAAAACTCCCGATGCCTAGATTTCATGTTCAAAATGGATCAAAATCCTTCATTTTTAAAGGTGTTCTTCGTGTTTTCATCTGAAATGAGATGAACACAAAGAACTCCGGCGGTAAACTGCCACACGCTCTACCGTCCAATCTTGAGCCGCTGCCTGCCAGTCACATTCAGCCGTTCATTGGCCACTGTCTAAAGCTCTGATCATCTTCAATCGTGCTCCAGCGGCCGCAAAGCGATTTTTGGCCACCACCTCCCGAACCAAAAATCTTTGGTTTTTATCCCTAAACCTAAATCTAGGCCCGATTCGATAGAACCACCCTTCTTCCCCACTTAAAACCTATCTACCCGAACCCTCTAATTTTTGACTCCATCGTCATCCTAACCTTGCCGGCAACCACAGAGATCAATTCCAATCAATTTTCCCCCTTTTGCTCACTATTTTTTTTATTATTTGTGCTACGATCTAACTTTATTTCATGTTTGTTTTGCAGGTAATCAAAAAAGAGAGATGAATATACCTTCCAACAGAGGTTTTTCACTTCCGATCATCGTCTCCGGCAAGTTCTCGACGTCTCTCCAACTTTTGGCTTCCTCTCGCATCCAGTGGCCCTTCAATTCTCGGCGGTTTAGCTATTGTAGTGGCTTAACTACCGAGGTAAGATTCTTTCTCTCCTCAATATATTTATTATATCTATCTATCTATTATTAGTTTAATAATGGGTAATTATTATTGTAATTAATGATTGACAACTTTCCTCTCTCTTCCTATTTATAGGAGTTGACCATCGTGACGTCATCGCTCGTGTCACATAAGTAATGTCAACGTACAACTGTAGCCAACTGAGTGGGAGAAAACACAGATCTGCGTCTAACCTCTCTATGCCAATCAGAAGCTGTCATGTGGACCAGTTTAGGCAGGAGAAGTAATTTTCGGATCATATTTGTGTTTTCTTAGGCTGGCAAGGGTTGGATATAGCTGTTAACAATTGTAATTTGGGCTTAGGAATTTTATTTTGGGCTTTGAGTATTTTATATGTAAATGAACCCCTTTTTATATATGTAATGGACTTATTTATTTATGGACTATTACTATTATTATTGGGTTTTATTATATTTATTTATTTATATTTACTAAGAGAATATAATATATATATACCCGTACCCAAGTAAAATTAGAGTATTACAACTGCCCCTCTTTGCTCTTTATTGTGGAACAAGAATTGGGCATAGACTACAAAGACCCGAATTTTACCTGAACCTGTCGACTATCACTCTGAGCTGCAAGTTCTTCTTTTTATGAATTCGCACTCATTTTCTTCTTTAGAAAGCTTGAACAAGTTCTTCTCATTATAAACTTCCCAATCTTTCTGTCAAGACTAACCACGAAGTCTGAACTAGTTCTTCTCATTAGGAACCTATTCGTTCCTCTTGGCAATACTGATCTACCTCACTACAAAGGTGTCGAACAAGTGAGCTCTTCTCATTAGGAACTCCTCATTCTTCTTGAAAACACTAATCCACATCTCTATAAAGGCGTTGAATAAGCAAGCTCTTCTCATTAGGAACTTCTCATTTTTCAGAAAGGTAAAATCTTCTCATTATGAGCTTTTCATTCTTCTAAAATATTGATCAATCTCTTTGTAAAGTGTTAAACAAGCGTTCTCTTCTCATTAGGAACTCCTCATTCTTTGTTGGAAATGTTGATCCACTTTTCTTTGTAAAAAAGTTAATCTTCATTCATTGTTGGAAATGTTGATCCACCTCTCTATAAAGGTGTTGATCAAGCGAGTTCTTCTCATTAGGAACTCTTCATTCTTCATCTTCTGGAAAACATTGATCCACCTCTCTACAAAGGTGTTAAACAAGTGAACTCTTCTTATTAGGAACTCTTTGTTCTTCTTGGAAATGTTGGTATGTTTTCATATATGACCATCTGTAAAGGTGTCGAACAAGTAAGTTCTTCTCATTAGGAACTTCTCATTCTTCGAAGGGTGAACTCTTCTCATTAGGAGTTCTTCATTATTTGTTGGGTGAACTCTTCTCATTAGAAGCTCTATATTCTTTGCTGGGCGAGTTCTTCTCATTATGAACTCTGTATTCTTTGCTGGGTGATTTTTTCTTATTAGAAACTCTGTATTCTTTGTTAGGAGAGTTCTTCTCATTAGGAACTATGTATTCTTTGCTAAAACTCTTCTCATTAGGAGCTCTGTATTCTTTGCTGATCGATTTCTTTTCATTAAGAACTCTGTATTCTTTGCTGGGCAAACTCTTCTCATTAGGAGATCTTCAATATTTGCTAGGAATGTTGATTCATCTCTTCCTCTGGGGAAAAACCAAACCTGCAAAAAGAAATATCATCAATTAATAAGAATTCAACTTGAAGTAATATGAAATATCTTCAATTTCAAGCTTGAAGCGCTGAGATCTTTAGAGCCACTACTTTATCTCTCTAAGGTGTCTCGATCTTTCAGTCTAAAGCTCATATTAGCTTTTTTGTTTTTCTTTCGTTGTTGATTGATCTCTTTCTATGCTTGAAATATATGTGACCTACAAAATTCAAATTTATCATTAATCTTTCAACATTAATTTTAAAGAAAATGTAGCACTTGGGTAAATCATTAAGAAACTTCAGGTGCTTCAATAAGAGATGTTGAAACTTTTGACCAAACTTGAATCTTCCTCATCTGAGCCCAAAGTTGATCTATCTTGCTTTCCAACCTGGTGACATGAACTTCCTTCTTTTCCTTAAAACTAATAGCCCAAAAGGTTAAAATTTCTAGAGGTGTCGGTCTGAAGTACTTAACATCATGCCCAAAGGACTTATTGATGACCCGAAGGCTTTAGAATTGTACTACACTTTCTGTCTGGTACAAACAATCAATTTTTTACATCACCCCGAAGGTGATGGCCTGAAAGACTTCTTGACAACCCAAAGGATTTAGGATTGTAATGCATTTTCTGTCTTATGCAAACAATCACATCACTCATGAAAGTGATGGCCTAAAGGAATTAACATCATGCCCGAAGGACTTACTAATGACCCAAAGAATTTAGGATTATAATGCTTTTTTTGTCTTATGCAAACAATCATATCACTCCCGAAGGTGATGGCCCTAAGGACTTAACATCATGCCCAAATGACTTACTGATGACTTGAAGGATTTAGAATTGTGCTACATTTTCTGTCTTATGCAGACAATTAGAAAATCTTTGCTAAGATCCGCCTCTTCAAATGGATTTGAATCTTTGCTAAAATCCTTCTATTCAAATGGGTTGAAATCTTTGTTGAGATCTGCCTCTTCAAACAGGTTGAAACCTTTGTTGAATCTTTACTGGATCTATTTCTCCAATCTCGAAGTCGTAGATTGAAATCTTCCCTATGCTTTGTTGATTCTATAAATTTCTGCCAAAATGTGAAAAAAATGCTTTGAATGCATGAGATGGTATGCTCCTTGTCTTATAGATGCCTAACTATATATGGTGCATGAATTATGACTACTAAGGACCACTTGGATGAGCTCTGATCTTTTTTGCTTCTCATGAGAATTTTCTGCTTCTGTTGCAACAGTACCTCATCACTTGAGATTGTTATTCTCTAATTTTACTTAGCTTGATCTTCTTGAGATTTGTCTTAAGCTCTTACCGTCTTCATGCTCTGACAAAATTTGCCCCAAAATTTATTGAGCTCTTATTCTTCTTAAGCAAATTTTGCTTTCTTTAGTAATCAAATTTTTTTAGGCCATGCACTTCCTCTGCTCTCTGATTTGTACTCTTGAGCACAATGATGCCCCACTAATCTCTTGCTTCTTGCCCTATCATGTAGAATTTGCCCCTCTTTCGGCATTTAGGATGAGTGAATGCCTCAAGTCTCTGAACTTCCTTCAAGTCCCTAAACTTCATCAAGTTCATTCTTTAATTTCAAAGGTCAACCAATATTTCATGGTAGAAATTTGCTTTAGGCCCTTGAAATATCTGATGTATACAATCTTGTCATTGTCGTCACCATGACCCCTGATGGGTGATTCCCTTTTTCGAACAGGAAATTGCCGAACAGATGAATGTCTCATGCTCAATCATATCTTTACCATGTCAGATAGATCATTTGCATCCACAATCTTGCATTTTGACGTTTATCTCTAAAGTAATACAAGGAAATCTTTTTGTTTATAAAAATGTCAGCTTGTTGATCAACATTTCAATGAATGATATCTTACAAGACCCAAAAAATCAGAGTCTTAATTAAAGAAAGAAAAGATAATAGGATGCCCTAGATATCAAGTGTAATAGCATCTTAGATTCAAGCCTCTCATGGGTAGCATAACTCTCGAATATTGTGGCGATGTCTGAAGTTATGCAATTTCCTCTAGATCACTCGTTTCACATCCTATGATTACCGCGTTGCTCGATCCAGTCAGAAACAACTCTTTTTTCGTTCTCTTCATTCTTTACCATTCATAAATATGTTCAAGCTTTCCGGACTTGTTTAACCAATAAAGTGCAAAAATATAATTCTAAGAATAGAATTCTATAAATGCATGTGTGTGCTTCTGACTGTTATTAGCTATTATTATATATTATTATTATAAACATGTCTTCAAAGATACATCTCTAACGCCAGGTTATTGGACAGGTGGAGCATAACTCTTTATTAAATTTTTTGACTCCCTCACAACTCCATCAGAGTTCTCCGAGACTTATTTATTCAATAGTTCATTACCTCACTCTTTCCTTTTTTTCTTTTCTTTTCTCTCTCTCATTTTTATTCTCTTTTTTCTTTCTTTTTTCCTTCTCTATTTTTCTTTTTTCTTTCTTTTTTTCTTTCCCCACTTTTTCTTTTCTTTCTTTTTCTTCTCTATTTTCCCTTCTTTTTTCTTTTTTCTCTCTTATTGTGTTTTTAGGGTATAGAAGACTATTCTAAGAGCTTTAATTTCAAGCAACTCTACTTGGTTAAAATCGTTTAGTCCACTTCACTGTTTATGAATTTCAAAGATTTGTCATCGAACATCATCAAAGGTGTAGTATTCTGACCTTTTCTTACTTTGCCGACCAGATTAGTCTGAGAAATAAATTTCACTTCATTGTCTTCACAACATCCAAGAAATATTTGTACCAAAATCTATGTTGCATCTCACAATTGGTATCCAGAGGCCTTCAAGGGTAAGAAGCGATATACATATATTCATGGAAAAACATCCCTACTACTTTTGGGCCAGGAGTAGCATAATTATCTCCAAGTATTGCTTCAAGGATCATCTTTGTGAATTGTATTTCGTGATGCAGAAACATGAGTAGACAAACTCCTCAAAGATCTAGACAATCTTGGAAGCATTCATCTCGACTGGTATAACAGCTTGCCCCTCTCCTTGCCATTGCTAGACTAGTTCCCGTGTCAAGATTCCATCACTGCTAGCTTCTTGATTCCTTCCATTAAAGGCCTACACTTCTTGGTAGCATGTCCTGGTGCCCTCATGTGAACGTCAAAAACATTGTCTGGATCATAACTATGGGCAGATGGCTTTGGCATTGCCTTCATTGGCTTATGAGTAATATACTGTCCTTCAACCAGGTGAGGAAATAAGTCTAAAATAAGTACTCCGAATATCTGTAGATTTGCACTTGCTCGAGGAATTTTCTGTGGTCGTTCTAATGAATCAGTTGTTCTTTCTCTCTTGCGACTTCGACAACTTTAAATATTACATTCATTCACCTCTTTCTCTTTATTCTCTTTATAATTAGCATGGATTTTAAATCTGGGTCCAATTTTCCGACCTAATTTCTATTGCTATTCTACTCACCATGAGGTCATTGAAACTACCCCTTGAATTTGTAATCATTTTCTCAAAAAAATGAGATGGAAGAGTTTGATGAAACATGAGATATATCTCTTCCTCTGACACGGGAGGTTGTACTTGGACTGTTAATCCTCACCACCTCAATGCATAGTCTTTAAAGCTTTCACTGTTCTTTATATTCACGTTCTGCAGAAAATGGAGATCTAGAGCCAGGTCTATAACATACTTGTATTGCCCCAAAATGCTTTGGCCAAATCAACTCATGATCGAATCTACTTTCGACTTAATATGTTGTACCACACTGCAGTAGGTCCAACCAAACTATCATGGAAATAGCGGATCCAAATATCCTTCCATTTTTCTACAAAACTTTACCAAGTGGATTTTAGGACAGCTAGAACCGTCATACTTCTCAAAACTAGGGACTTTGAATTCAGGCGAAATAACTAGATCAGAGAATAAATAGTATTCTTTTGCATCAAATTTGGGATTATCGATGCCTTTTCCCGCCTTGATTTCTTTCTCAAGTCTTGCATATCTATCTTCAAACTACTCGAGTCTTGATCTTGGGGTGATATACGGAACCTATCTCTACATTTGGGTTAGATGCCCTGGGGTAAATTTTCAAACATAGTGTAGAAGTGTGGTTCTTCGCATTTTGTTGAGGCTTGGTCATCCGTTCTTGTAAATCCTCTTGAGCCTGTTCAATTCCTTCCATGATAAAAATTTTCCAAACTTTCACTGATTCCTAGATTGCTCCTATCGAAAACCCTGACTGCTTCAGATAATGAATATTAATGCAATGCTATTAAATAATAATGTTATATTGATAAATATACAATGCATGAATGTATCAACTACAAATATTGGTGAGCTCTAACTCTTAACTTCCTCTAAGAGCCAAGTTAGCTTCCCTCCGTGATCTAATGTTGGATCAATATTCTAACCCAGTGCCATTGCTACATCAGCTAAGTCTGCCACTTGTTGAGCCACTTCTTGTGCTTGAATAACAACATCTTTCATGTCATTGTTTTCTTTCCGTATATTCATTCTCGATCTCTGAAATTGGACATGCCGATTCTCCTTTATTTCTTAACAGTCTTTCTTAACATCAACAACAAGATCTTTGTACATCAACGTAAGATTGAGGTATTCATCTACCTTTTTCTTTAGTGCTTTAATTTCTGCTTGAATATCATTTAGCTTGATAGCAATATCCTCATACATCTGCATGTACTTAGTCATCATCTCGTAATAATAATATATTGATTACTAACGATAAAAATTTTAAACCCTAGGCATGTTTTCGTTTCCTGCTACTTTCTCGGATGATCTCAATCGTGCGGCTAATGATCGTCGCCGGAAAACTTGGCTCCCCGACAAATCCAGGATCGGTACTAGAAGTGGAGGCTATTAGGGATGGTTTGGATGATAAGATGGTAGAGGGGATTGATTATGATCAGTTTTCAATTCTAGAGAGCCATGGTTCGCCGCTTCACGATGATGATTTGCAGTTGGCTAAGAAGAGTAAGGCTGAGCATGGCCAATCTGGATCTGATATGGATGAAGGCATGGAGGTTGATGGTCAATATGATGGAAGTACGGCTATAGAGGGTCGCAACGTTGAATATGGTAAAACTGTAGAGGGGATGTGCGTTCGTTGGCCAAGTCTTACGCTGGTATCGTGTCTGCTACGGGCAAGGTGGTGGTTAAGGACCTAGTCTCGAGCTTAGACAATGTTGTTGTGGTGTCCAGGGATGTTACTATAGATTAGAGTGGTCCTTACCCCTTGGTGGCGTTCTCCGAGAGGGTACATGAGCGTATTGACCATAGTATACAGAGGTCCCTTATTGTTTGCCTTATTGGTAAGTCCATTGGTTACAAAACTTTGATGTCACAGATTAGGATTCTATGGCAACCCCAAGGTTCGTTTCAAGTTCCGGATCTTGTGAATGACTACTACTTGGTTATGTTTGAGAATGAATATGACTATGAGCATGTGCTTTTTGGAGGGTCGTGAATGGTTTTTGGGAGTTACCTCACGGTTCAACCGCAAAGTCGTGAGTTTTACACATTAGAATTATTTCCGTCACATATTATAGTTTGGATAATAATCTTGGGTTTCCCCTATAGATATTATTCAAAGTTGTTGTTTCGTTATATTGCCAGGGTAATTGGAAAGGTTGTGAAAATTGACTATAGTACACATGTGGGAGATCAAAGGCAGTTTGCGAGACTTGCGATTATGGTGAATTTGAAACAGTCGTTAGTCTTGGGGGTAAAGATTGATGGTACAATTTTCATTTGGAATATGAGGGGTTACAGCGAGTTTGTTTCAAGTGCAGGTTGTATGACCATGCGATGGAGGTGTGTGAGGAGTTGTGGGGCAAGGATACTGGAACCGGGGTTAGGGTTGCGGCTAGTGGTGGCTCGTCAATTGTAGGCTAGCATGCAGACTCTCCTGGTGATGTATATGGCCCATGTATGATTGCTAAAAACAGGAGATGCAAGCAACGCAAGGATTCAGTTACAACCAATGAGGTCTTTTTGGTTGCGAGTCACGATGAGGGCTCGCAGTTTAATGTACTCAATACTGAGGATCCGGGTGACGAATTGGTTAATTTGTCTAAGGGTAATGGCAAGGAGGGAGCCTCGAATGGTGCTTGCACTGAAGCATTACCTGAATGAGAGACTATCTCGCGAGGGAAACTGGTTCCAAGAGAGTGGGCAACGCAACTCTTGGTCAGTTCGAGGGTGGTTGTATGCCTAAGAATGCGAGAGTTTTGCAGGAAGTGATTGAGGATATGGGGGTAGTCAGGATACTTGTAACACCCTCAACCCAGTTTAGAAGAAAAACCAAAATTTGAGGATGTCACTACAAGAAAATTTCATGAAACATGTCACATACTTCCAATTTTCCAAAGTAAATTAAAACAAGTTAACAATTTTTTTGTTTTTCTTAACCTTTATTAGCGTAAGGGCATTACGAAACAATCATACAATTTAATTACTTAACAATCAATATTTATTGAAGCAATTCATTTCACGCACCAATAGTACCACCAATTAACAAGAACAAAGCATCCAAGTCACACTAAGGCAAGCTAATGAACTTTCTTACAAAACAAGATAACATTTGAGCAAGGAAAAGAAGTATATGGTTTCACAAGATACCCTTCAATCATATGCATTCAAGAGATTATCTTCACTGGTGATCAACACGTAACAAACCAATCTAAATGTTTTAGGTTACATTCATATAGTACAATCATAACCATGATCACCTATCTCTTAATGTCCTCAAACTATTTAGAACTTAATCAATTTCTTATCAGAATTATCATACCAACAAAACATATCATATGTAATTATTGTAAACAAGGAAATCTTATAATCTTCCTTTACCTCTACTTGTTTAACCTTGCTCAAGTTTTTTTAGCTTAAACAAACTTCTTCCAAGTCATAAGTAAATGTATAAATCGTCGTATATTATCAAGAAAAATGGTGATTTTCTTCTTATGCTTTAAGGCAAGTAAGCATCACTCATACCACTATTATCATTTGAAAATCACACTTAGAGGTGTTCAATCATAGATTAAATCAAGTTCTTCATGATACGTTGATTAGGGCACAAGACAAAAATTCGAACATAAATTAAACATGTCAAGGGAACAAGAACAAGATTGAATTATTCTATTACAATCTATTTGGAAGCATATCCAGCATTCGAACCATATACTAGAAGGCTAATTATTATACAAGTTAACAAGGAAAGTTTTGTTTCTCTTGGATCTCATGTGACATACAATTATGACAATCTTTTGTTAGCCTTAACACTACCCACATTCGAATTAGAAGTTGGAAAGGTACCAATTTTTAATACTTTTGGGTTGTAATAGTCCACAAATAAATTTAACTTATTACACAAGAATGTATTTGATTAGTGAAGGAAGTCAACTTGAAGGGTAAGCTTATTTTGTAATTGTTAAACCAAGACCAAACTTAAGTTTTTTGTTTATCAATCTAAGGCTCATTCCGAACTCAACCCATCAACGCAACATTACCATAACATGAAAACCTATATCAGACTTATTCCACCTACTCAACAAGCATCTCATATATAAGTATATCAACAAATCATAGCCCAAGCATCAAGTTGAAGTAACCATTAACCTAGAACGTGCCTGCTCAATTCAGCCATAATCATGAAACATCCAATCATATAAAATCCACACATAAATATATATACAATCATGTCTCAAATTATATGATATACATGCCAAATAGGAAGGAACATATGCATGAACCATACCAAAGTGCCACTATTCTAGGAGTTATTACAAAATAAGCTTAAAACAATACGTAAGTCTGTACGATGTCTTGCAACCTTTGATACGATCGATTCATGCAAATGAATGAAATGAATACATTAGGCTTAAATAGCCTAAGTGAGGTAGTATATAAAGATAACATGACATAACATGCATGATACTAAATAGAATGATCCAAAAATACAAACATAAGTTAGCATTTAGTCTTTAGCTTTAATCATAACTTTATAAGCTTTGTTAAAGATCATATTCTTTCAAGTCTTACTGGGTCTCGTTGAATTTCTCATCGACCTTATCGTAGGTCGCATCTTATCTTATTAAAGTCTTCTCAAGACTTATCCAAGTTTCATTTCAAGCTTATTGCCATACATAATAGGCACATATTCACCTCATGTAAATTTCTTATCATAGATAAACATTGCTTCAATTCTTATTAACATTGCCACCAAAGCATTTTCATAGTTTTATTACAAGTTCAACTTTATTAAAGTCTTTTAAAACATTTGCATTGGAACATATTTGGACATGAGTAGCCTTGGTCCATGTTACACATAGCACAAAGCAATGGCTTGTGTCTGATCATAACAATCCTAGCTTCTTTTCTCTATCCAACCAAACTGTCGCCAATCTCTGTACATCTCTCCTGTTACCTTCTGCTATCCCCAATATATCACATATAATAAGGGACATCCCCCGAGCTGTAGCTCATGGACCGTAGTCTTGAAATATTCCATGTACTATGCCAAAGTGTCCAAGGGCTTCCATTAAGTAGGCAACGTAGACATATCTTATCTCATATTGGAAATTAGGGGGAGTGTCTTGTAGCACAAGTAATCTTGCTTGTTACTTACTTAATATCTTATGTCAAGCATTGAGCTTTTAGTACCTTAAACTTATTAATTCATAAATTGTAGGGTTAGGATTAATTATTCTTCTTTAAGTCTTATGGCAACATTGTTAAGTGGTTAGCTCTAAAGCTTACTAAAAGGTGCACGTAATCATCCAATACATACATATCATAGCAAGGCACAAGCATTCATATAATGCAATCACAAAAATGTTTACCCAAGATGCCATGTTATGGATGCTCTCACATGTTGTGCTCTATATGAGTCATATGCATATTCTTAGATATAATCACAACATATTATAGAAAAAGGTTTGGAATGACACCGTGTCATCTGAGACAAACATAACTACACTCACCTGTTATTCCAAAGTTATGGAATACTTGAACCACAAATACAACTCACTTCTCATTCGAATCCTAGCCATCCATATCAATGTAGGTACCTCAAAACAATAACAGACATTAAGACCAGATCAATTCATTTGTTAACAACTCAACTCTTCATGTGCACTTAACAATCAATTCAACACATGAATAAACGTGTTCATACTCCAAACAGTCTATATATATATATATATATAAACAATATCTACACATAACTACATATTCACATAGTCTTCATGTTTTCATATTTATTCAAAGTTGCCTAGTTAAACATGTATGCACACTTTCACATCAAATCAGTCTGTATGTTATCAATTTTATTCAAATCTGGACAGCTTAAACATGTATATATATAATTTCATATCATAACAGTCCATATATACAAATATAATCGAACAGCCTTCAATTTCTAGATATACAATTTAGCATGTGTAAGACAGTCCACAACGTTTACCAGCATCAAAACAGACCTTAAGTTATCTATCATTATGCATAACAATTTCGAATACATCTATACACCTATACGTGCATAAAACAGTCCCTTTACTTGTATACATGCATTTACATAATAAAAACAATCCATTATAGTCCCTATTATGTTGTAAAACAGTTCAAATTCTTAAATTTAACAAAATAGTTTCCTAAGGATGCAAAACTGTCCTTTTATCTATGTGAAAATAGTCCTTAATTTTAATCTTACAAACAGCCCACTTTCAGTAGTAAAACAGCCCCATTTTTCCCTTATAGAATTGTTCCTTAATCGAAAGTATTAAACAATCTATATTTCCATTTACTCTTAGCCTAAATTCATTGAAAAACACTCCTTAAATTTCACTTATATATCAGCCCTTATACTTTTCCTTTAAGATAGTCCTTGATTTAATTTCACAACACAATGTGCCCACTTTCAAGTTATGCACTAAGCAAATCCAATTTTACTGTCTTACATCTTCAAGACAGCATCACTTTAATATTATAAATCAACTTCCATTCGAATAAGCACACAAATAATAAATTTTCCAGCATACATGTCCAGATTTTCTAGCACCAAAAATCGATTGCTTCATATCATTTAAACATTCAATCTATGTATATAAACACTTGATCATTCAAAAAGGGTTCTTATCTCAATTTCATTTTCTCCCTCAAGACAATTTTTGAGCATAGGTTCGGTTAAACTAATACCAATCCATAACGGTCTAGGTGAATGTAAAACAGTCTTGCACTGCCATAATTTCATATGTGCTCATGTACCAACTTTTTTTTGTCATGGCACCAATTTGATTGTCATGCAAATCTAGCATCTTAATTAAGATGTGAACTTATATAATATGTCAGATTATAAGTATAACACTCAAATGACTAAAAACTATACTATAGTTCAACATCGAAACTCAAGCAAGATTATATACATAGTTTTACAATTTCCACATAGTTTAACTTAATGCATGTATCATGCAATAGATTTAAAGGTGTTCTCTAGCATGGATTTATCATTCAAACTCAAACAAAATCACATCATCAAGAGATTAAAATCAAACTTCAAAAGTTTCTTAAATCGAAAGGAATAATGAACTTGCTTACCATTTTTATTTAGTTCATAATCGGTGAATTAGAAGCATGAACCTTCAAGAATTTTAAGCTAAACCTTAAATCCCTCCTTCATTTCCATGGCCAATCATCAAACATTCTCTCATTTCTTTCCCATAAGTAATTCGGTCACTAGGGAGGAAGAAGAAGGATGTCTTCATATTTCCCTCCACATGGCCGATCCTCAACTAATGTCATCACAAAGTTTTGACATGTGTTCTTACCCTAAATTAAATTCTAATTTTTTTACATGCAATTCCTTCTTAATTCAAGCTTTTCAATTTAGTCATTTCATTATAGCTAACGCACAAACCAATGTTTCACATTTAGTCCCTAATTCAGTTATTCCATGGTTATTAGGTCATCATTAAATCAATTCAGAATACTATTGAATTACTAACATACTTCTAGGCTACTTTTGGGGATATTACAATACTTTTCAGGTTGTTTCTTCCGGGGGTGTTCAGGCACCATAGGTTATTACTCATTTTGTTACTAATGTTGTGGGGAGTCATGCCGCAGTGGTAATTTTGGATGTTGCGAATGAGAAAAGAAGGCAAAGGTTGGCACATGGTGGTGGTAAGCAAGGTGGTGTGCGTAAGATTATCAGGGAGGGTAATCGTTCAGGGTTGAAGGTGCAGAAGGGGAAAGAGAATCGACCACCTATACGTATTATCCTTGCGAATTGGTTACCACCAAGATTTGGTTCTAGTGGCGCATGGACATCGAATGAATCTGGTCAGCATGGTCCATAGGGTGTAGAACCAGGGTTAGGTGTTCATCCAAATACTGCGGTCCGGCTAGATGATATGGATATTGTGGATGGTAGAGTCGGTTCCGGCAAATGGTCAATTATCCTAAGTCAATAAAGTGTCGTTCTTCATTTGCTTAATTTTATCCATGATTAAATTTCGTTTTTGGAATTGTCAAGGGGCGTCTAGCTCTGATTTCTAACTTTATTTTAAAGAATTCTGAAAGCACAATCATCCTCAGTTGATTGCGCTTATGGAGTTGCGGGTTAGTAGTGTTCGTGCTGATAGGGTGTTTTCACGCTTGGCTTTTCTCATTCGCTTCGTGTTGAGGTGAATGGGCTTAGTAGTGGGATTTGGATTATGTGGAATGATGATATTGATGTGAGAGTGTTGAAGGTTTCTAATCAGTTTGTGCATGGGCAAGTTCAGGAAGTGGGTGCGTCTCGATGGGTGTTTTTCATAGTGGTGTATGCAAGTCCGAATGCCATGATTCATAAGGGCGTTTGGGATAGATTGTCAGACCTTCAACCTAGTGATGATGCGGCTTGGCTTTTGGGTGGCGACTTTAAATCTATTTTGCGGATTGAAGAGAAGGATAATGATGCAATTCAAGGTAATGGGGTTATCAAATTGTTCCAGGATTTCATATTCAACAATGGTCTTTTGGAGGCTGAGTATAGAGGTGATGATTTTACATGGAAACGGGGTATGGTCTGGAAACATTTAGATAGATGCTTATTTAATGCCGCTTGGGCTAGTATTTTTCCCAATTTGTTGGTGTCTCATTTAGACAGGGTAGGGTCTGGCCATTGCCCGTTACTTTTGTATTATCCGCGCCACACTCATGGTAATATGAATCATCCTTTTAGATTCATTGCCGCGTGGCAAGATCATCTATAGTTTGAGAAGTTTCTTCGGGAGTCTTGGGATACGGCATTAGATGTGCAAACTAATATTTGTGTCTTTCAAAATAGGATGCAGCATTGGAATGTTTCAATTTTTGGGCATATAGGTAGAAAGAAGAAAGAGCTACTTGCGCGTATTCGTGGTATTGACAAGGTTTTCCGCAACTCTCACTTTGATTTTCTAGTCCAACTGGATTTAGATTTGAGGGCCGAATTGGACGATTTCTTACGGCAAGAAGTGAGTTTACGGCTGTAAAAGGCTTTGATGCAATGGGTGAAATTTGGAGATCGCAATACTTCGTACTTTTATAAGTGTGCAATGCAACGCCGAAAAGCCAATTTTGTGGAGGCTCTATGCGACTCAAGTGATGCTTGGTGCTCAGATCAGGCACGGCTATAGAGTATGGCGATGGAGTTTTAAAAAGAGCTGTTCATGAGTAGTGGAGTTGATGGGTCAGGTTATGAAACTTAAGGGCACTTTATGCCGTACACAATGGATATGTGTAAGGTGTTCACAACACCTGTTTTCGATAAAGAAGTCAAACGAGTTGTGTTTGACATGGATCCTTAAAAGCTCCGGGCGTTGATGTTCTCCATACTTTAATTTAGCAGGGGAATTGGGCTACTATTGGGACATCGGTTTGTGAGTTTGTTCGTGGACATTTGCAGGTAAACCGTTTGATGCTTCAATAAATCGCACTTTGCTTGTTCTTTTGCCAAAGGTTAAGTTGCCTGAGTTTATCAATCAATTCCGTCCAATTAGTTTGTGTTCAGTTTTGTACAAGATTGTAATGAAAACCATAGTCAACCGGTTGAAACCTTACATGCCTGGATAGGTGTCGATGAATCAAACGAGCTTTGTACCTGAAAGGTCCATTACGGACAATATAATTATTCAATACAGTCTACTTTATTGCTGAATGGTGTTTGCTTAGAGATAGAGAAGCTCATTAGAGCGTTTATTTAGGGCTTGGCGGTGGTGTTAGCTTGGTTAAATGGGATATTTTGTTCTCTCTTATATCGAACGGGGGTTTGGGTTTTAAGGTGTTGGAACAGGAAAATACCACGTTTTTTGTGAAGCTTGCAATTAACCTTGTGCACCAATCAAATTCACCGTTGGTTGTTCTCATCTATGGAAGGGTGTGAGTTTAGTATGGGCGAGTGTTCGAGATAGTTTGATTTAGACTGTGGGGGATGGTCGGTCGATTGATTTATGGAGGGATCCTTGGCTAGGCGATGTTGGTCCCTTGATTAATGTTGTTGTCGATGCATTGTATGTGTCGACCTTACCTTTCGTGAGTCTAGCGAGCATGGTGGATGAGTCTAAATCATGAAAGTGGGGGAGTTTGAATCATTGTTGCCTGTTAAGGTAGTTCACAAATTACTTGCCACAATGACGACTCGGCAAATGGGCTTGGCCAATGGAGTAGGGTGGGCACATTGTGCCAATCGTCAATTCACCGTGTGCTCAGCATATGTGCTCCGCACAAGGGCTGGTCATGCGACTAATAATAATATTTGGTGGCTAGTTACGAGGTTTCGAGGCCTCCTACGGATTCAAATGTTTTTGTGGCTTGTGGCAAGTGTCCGAGTGCTTACGAATGTTGAGCGGGCTCAGAGACACATGTCGGATTCTACCACATGGGGAGTGTGTGGAGCTATGGAGGAATCACTTGATCATTTTCTACAGCATTGCCCTACTGCTCTTGCAATATGAGTGTCAACCGTACGATCCGATAAGCTACCGGAGTTTCTCACGATGAATTTGGTTGATTGGCTTCGAGTTAATTTAGCAAATCCTTCGTATTTTGCCTACCGAGTACAAGAGTATGATGTGTTCTTTGGTGTTGTCCTGTGGGTTCTATGGAAACATCAAAATTTGTGTGTGTTTGATCTGGAGCAACGTGAGTCCTTTAATGTTTGGGAGGAAAGTTGTAGGGTTCATAGGAAATGTGTGTAGGGGTTAGATTTCGATACTAGGCCTGCTCAGGGGAGTGTGGCCAGCACGCATGTGCTAAATTGGTGGCAAGTTCTATCGGTAGGTTGGTGCACTTTGAATACAGACGGGGCTCATGATACTTAAACTAGCCTTGTATCGTGTGGTGGAGTGGTGCGGAATAGCATGAGGGATTGGGTTTTGGTTTTTGTAAGTTTGTGGGTATTTGTTCAGTTTTGGAGGCCAAGTTATGAGGTCTTGTCGAGGGCCTGAAACTAGTATGAGAGTCGGGTATCCGCAGGGTGTTGCTTGAGGTGGATAACATGGATGTTGTTTGAATATTACAGTGGCACCACTAGTTTGTTGGTTCTCTAGTAATACTGCATATTATATTGCAGTTGTTGGCCAGGGACTGGGAGGTGCAGATTCATTACATTCGTCAGACGACCAATGGAGTTGCCGATGGTATGGCTAAGATGTCTCGGGTTGGGTATGTGTCTCATTTAAGGGAGGTTGAGTTGGATATTAAATTGTTCTTGGCACCACCAGGTGAGGTTTTAGTTTCGTTGCATGATGACTTATTGTCCGTTTTAGGCACCTGTTAGTTGTTGCACCTTATGTGGGTTTTTGTAAGTATTATCAAGTGTACTCTTTTCCCTCTATTTAGGTTTAGAAAGGTTTTTTAATGTGGCACTTGGTAATACGGCTCCATTCTCTATTTATCAAAAAATAATATATATATATATATAGTATAACATATAAATAGCATAATGTATAAAAAAACATGAAAACAAGGTGTAAAGACATGAAGGTAAAATGACCAGGACTAAAAACATAATTATCTTATCAATCCCCGGGCCAACTAGAAAAATAAGGATGAAACTTAAAGAAATTTCAAAACAAAGAGGACTACGGAGAGAAATATGAAAAGACGGGGGGTTATGAAGTAATAAACTCATTTTACAACCGATTATAAAGCTCAAAATATTAGAAACATGACTCATTTTTCTCTCTTCTGAAAATGAATCAAAATAGCCCATCTATTTTCTCTGAAAGGTTCATGCTTGGTTCATGAAATTTCCTAGAAACCAGCCGTGATTCACCATCCCTGCTGCGTCGGCCATCACGGGCCATCACCGATCGCCGCTCGTCGGCGGTGGTGAAACTCAAAAACAACCCCAAACAACTTCTTTTTCCTTTGTAAAACTAGATTCGGTCTCATTTCTTAAAAAAACAACCCCCAATTGCTTTAAATCCCTAAAAATCGAGACCAAATCCATTAAAATTCGAAACCTTAAACCCCCTTTTAAAAAACCAATTTGAAAACCTAAAATTCCTAAACTTTGAACATAGGGACGAAGAAGCGACATTCACGGTGCCATTCATCAGTGACATATCCTCAGTTGTTACGCGTGACGGTGGCCCGAAACCGAAAGCAAGGTATAAACCATAACCTTTTCTCCTTTTATTTGATTTGAACAACAAAATAATAAAGGAATTTTTTTTTACCTCTGAAGGCTTTAACTTTTTTTATTGATTGCAAAAACCCCATTACAATAGGTTGGTTTTTACATTGCTTTATATCCCCCTGTTTGTTTAAATAGAAGAACAAAAATTAAATGGATATATTGTTGATGATTGTAGATTTGACGTCTCCCTTGTTTATCATTTTCGTTCTGCACAGTGGTTGGGAGAGGACGATTGTCGTATGGTGGTGGATTGGCATCCGGAGAAGAGGCCACGTAGACGGGGAAGATGATGGGTAAGACGCATAAGAGTTGAGCGGTCGCAGTCGTGGGGAGCACGCATGCATGGGGAAGCTGGGCAGTTGTCTCTTCCTTCATCTGGACTGTCAGAACAGATATGGATCTGACGATGGAGATTGGGCAGCTGTAGAAGAAAAAGATGGGGTTAGGGTTTTTTTAGTTATTAGAATTGGGTCAAACGGGTCATGTACATATTATTTGGGTTATGTAATTAATTGTAAATGGACTCAAACATTATAATTTAATTAGGCTTTTTGTTATTGTATGATCTATTTTTATTTTTACTTTAATAACAAGTACAATAATAATAATTATTATACTAAATAATATTAATGCTACTAATAATAATAGTAATAATCGATAATAATATTAATAATATTGAATAATAATACTTAAAAATACCAAAATAAGATTAAAATATAATAATAATATTAATATACAACCTGGATAAAAAAATTAGTGATTATAGTTGCCCCTCTTTGCACATTCTTGTGAAGCGATAATAGAGCAAAGATCATAAGAACTAATTTTTATCCTACTTCTTTGTTTGTAGCCTCGGAATCATGAGTTTTTCTAGAACTTTTTGCTTTTCCTCGACTAATTCTTCAAACTGCAAGTTCTTCGATGCCCCGATATTTGTCGTGTTGGCACGGAAATAAGTCTTAACATCATGCTCGAAGGTCTTATTGATGGCCCAAAGGACTTAACATCATGCTCGAAGGTCTTACAAATGGCCTAAAGGACTTAACATCATGCCCGAAGGACTTAAGAAATGGATTCACACCAAAAAAGCTACCAAAATCCCTTAAAATGATGCCCCGATTCTACCTGTCTTAACATCAAAAGAAGGCTTAACATCATGCCTGAAGGACTTAAGAAATGGATTTACGCCAAAAAGGCTATCAAAATCCCTTAAAATGATGCCTCATTTTCTACCTATCTTGACATCAAAATAAGGCTTAACATCATGCCCGAAGGACTTATCATCATGCCTGAATGACTTACTGATGGCTCGAAAGACTTAACATCATGCTTGAAGGACTTACCGATGGCCCGAAGGACTTAAGAAATAGATTCACGCCAAAAAGGCTACCAACATCCTATAAAATGATGTCTTATTTTCTACCTATCTTGACATTAAAAAAAAGGCTTAACAACATGCCCAAAGGACTTATTGATGGCTCAAAGGACTTAAGAAATGGATTCACACCAAAAAAGCTACCAAAATTTCTTAAAATGATGTCCAGTTTCTACCTATCTTGACATCAAAAGAATGTTTAACATCATGCCTGAAGGACTTATTGATGGCCCGAAGGACTTAAGAAATGGATTCACGCCAAAAAAGCTATCAAAATCCCTTAAAATGATGCCTAGTTTCTACCTGTCTTGACATCAAAAGAAGGCTTAACATCATGCCTGAAGGACTTACTGATGGCACGAATGACTTATCATCATGCCTGAAGGACTTATTGATGCCCCAAAGGACTTAACAAATAGATTCACGCCAAAAAGGCTACGAAATAGAAATCTTTAATAGGATCTAGCTCTTCAACATGAAGCCACGAATCAAAGTCTTCGAATACGCGTTTAAAATAAGCAAAATGATTTTGAGCTAACATGCTCCTAACATAGGGATATCTAACTACATGTAATGCATGTGAGGATTACGAAATTTTCATATAAGCTTCCGTCCCCTGAAAGGTCATCCCCGAATTTATTTTCTCTGCTTCTTTGTTGTATTATCTTAAATCTTTGTCTCGTCAATTAGACATTTGTCTCAAATCTGATTTAGCAACATGCTTTCAAATCTTTCATGCGAGTATCCTTCTCGTCTTTCAAGGTTACCACCTTTCTTTGTAACCAACATGCTTCTGGTTCATATACTATTTTTATACGGGAACTTTTATCATCAACCTTCCCTCATTTAATCCTAGGGCTCGGTTATTTTCTTATTTTGACCCAAAATGCAGAGTCTTCGTCTATTCTCAAAATTATGGCAAGTGAAAAACATCAATTACCTAAACTCATTCTTAGGTTCAATCTTCTTTGTTGACCTTAATCGAAGCATCTTTGGAGGAACCAATTATATGTCCCTATGATTTAAATCTTATTTTTACGATAATGCAAAAAATGCAAAAATGCAATTTTTTGAAAAGATGACAGTCATTTTGAAAATAAAACTTGGACAGAATGCCAAACATTTTGAAAACTAATGTTTGGAAGGAAAACTATAGATATCTTAAAAATCAAAATTTGGAGAAAAAATGCCAAACATTTTTGAAAACTAATGTTCGGCCCCAAAATATCAAATGCAATAACATATTTGCTTCAAATTGACAAAGATCAACCCGAATGAAGCGCATGTTTAGAATATCTTGACTATTTGCAGAGATATGTGCATATGTGTTGTCTCTTTTAGTCTATTAGGCTTCTGAGAGGAACATTTCTCATACCTAAATTCTAACCCATTTAAGGTGGCTCTCTTAATCTCACTAACTCACCATGCCTCATCCTTCCCTTATTTTGGTGTCAATCAGGCAGTTGAAGTTTGATGTTCATTGAAGAAAGGTTAACCCTTAGATATCCACGTATGATCATAATGGTCTTTGTAGGCTTGTAATGTAGGCCATGGATCACAGTTAAGCAAAATCGCATTTTTGTACTTGTGTGACCTGGATATGCTCATATGAAATATTCTCTTCTTTTTTATTCTTTTGATTGCTCTAGACTGCCCATTTTTGAAGTTTTCACCCTAGAGTTCATTTCTTTCTTCTGTAACTTCAGATTGGCTTGCATCTTGGCTGGATATTGATGCTCGATTTTTATTCAAAGGTGATCGATCCTCTAAGGGTCTTCAAAATTGAGATTTACTTGAATGGAGGATTACGTTGAAGTCTCTTACTCATTTATTCTAGTTAAAGTCTCATTTTTGTATTGATTGATCTGAGTGTGCTCATGTAAAGTATTCTTTTTTCTTTTATATTTCTTCTTTCTTCTTTTCTTCTTTTTTGTTTTTCTTCTCTTTTTTTCATTTTTTTCATTTTTCATTATTCTCTCTTTTTCAATCTTTTTAGACCTTCTCCTTCTGAATTTTCAACCTAAAGTTAATTTCTTTTCTTCTAATTCAGGAATGTGTATCTTTGGACTATATTGTGTAATCACTCATTTTTATCCGGTTTGTAAATATTGTTAATATATTAGTATAATAATTAATGGGGAATTATTATTGCATGTATACATATTACATTATATGTTTATTTTATATGCATGATAGTGTACGTATAGGGTGTGTGATGTGTGCATGTATACTATAAGCCATGTATATGCATTAGTAAGTAATATGGTGTATGTATGTCGCGCATGTATTTACATTCCTTACGAGTGCATAGTTTGTACGTATAATATGTGTGGATATTCATGATTATCATGTGTGTTATTGTATGCATGTATGTTAGTATGTTACATTAATTAATGTTTGCATGTGTATTCGTATATTACACTTATATGAATGTGCACGTATACGTATGTATGTAATATCGTTTTATTATTATTATTATTATTATTATTATTATTGGACTAATGTAAAAATAAAATCTAAAATATAAAACCCAAATATTAATTAACAGTCCAATCCAATATATTTCAAAAACCCAAAAATATATATAACATGACCCGAGCCCAAAACCCTAGCCCTATCAGACATCTAACCCTAATCACGTTTGGGATATTTTTGCACAGCTGATCCAGGACCGCTGGATCTAATGATAAATCCAGCTCCCCACACACGCGTATGCCGCACGCGCGAGACTCCTTGGATTCCCCAGAGGCCACGCGTCAAGATTAGAGGTAGCCTCGCGTATTTCAAGACTCGATTTAGGTCGTCCATTCCCCATGTAATCACAGCCGTTGGATCAGATCTGATCCAACGGTCGTGAATGAATCTGGCCGAAGATGATGCTGCCATACTCTCTCCACGCCGGCACCACTTCGCCGTACCATCAGTCCAACCACCAGACGTGCAAAAGAGGCAAAAGAACAGATTACCAGCAACCAAATCTCAGAATGATAATTTTTTTTATTATTAGATCTACCAAAAGGAAAAAATGGCATATATGTAATGAGGTCTACCCTCTTTTGTACCGTTTTTGACAGGATCTAAAAATACACAAAAATTTCCAGAAAGGTAGCTTCTTCTTTCTTTTTTTGCATGTTCATTCGAACCAAAAAAAATAATACCAAATACCTAAAATAAAAAAGGGAAGACTATACCTTTTCGGCTTCGGCCGGTCACCTTGTACGGTGGCCGAGGCTAGGATCTCCGATGAACGGTCCCCACGCATCTATCTCTTTATCTTCTCCCTTACCCTGACCGTCGATCCTCATTCGCATCGGTGATAAGCCCACTCCTAGGGTGAATCGGTCGAGAGGAGAGATGTCGGGGTTGTGAAAAAGAGGTTTTTTTTCTTTCAAAAGGGCTTAGGGTTTTTCAGATCTAGGCAAATCGGAGTGTTTTCCCTAAAGTCTAAGCGTATACCAGGGTTTTAGAGAGAGGGGAGAGTTTTTCTGAAGCTGGTTTGGGTTCTGCCACCGCCTGAGACGACATCGGACATGAAAGGGGTGAACGGCGATGTCAAGTTGTTGAGAGAAAATGAGGGAGGCTGAATATTTTAGGTTTAGGTTTAATATTTTACCGGTTATAAAACAAATAATAACCTTTGGATAGTTAAATGGTTTAATTACATGAGGGGTCCTTTTTGTTTTTTCCCGCTTTTACTTTCGGCCCTGGCACAATTGCACTTTCAATCCCTGTTCTCTGTTACCGCATGCTTTTGCATCCCCTTTTTGTTTCAAATTAGCATCTGCATTTCATTTTCATTCAATTCAACCCCGAAATTAAGTTGGATTAGATTTTAAATGGCATAAATACCTTCGAAGTCCTTCCGTGTTTCTGTTTCTTGCACTTTGAGCTTGCCGCATGGGCTTATTACTCGATAGGTCCTTTGGAGTTTAATTTAGTTTTTAATCAAGTCCTTAATTACGTCTTTGACTATTTAATTTTTGTTTTTAGGTTTTGTTTCTTTTCCATTTTAGTCCTTCTGATGCTTTAAACTTTTATATCTTTTATTCCTTTTATCTATTTTAGTATGTTGTGTTGCACATCATATTTACATATGTTTCATTCACGCCTAGTCTATTTATGTTTTATCGTGTATTATATCATTTTTTGTGCTTTAATTTGATCGTTCGTATTACATATGTCTTTTGTTGTTATATTTAACTTAATGTGCATATCATGTTTACATGTTAGCTTATTATGGTCATTTTGTACGTTAGGATATGTATTAATTTATGGTGTGATTGGTCTCATAAATACCATGTTTTTATGTCCATTTCGCTTCTTTGTAGGTTACTTGATAGTATGATATTGTTTGTTATATGTAATGTCTTTGTTGTTATTTTTACATGTTAATTATGTCATTGATAAGGGTTTTAGTGTATTTTTGTGGTATTGTTGACTTGTTAATTTCGTACCCTTTTAGTTCTATGCCATGCATGTTATAGTTGTGGTTCATTTTAAAGTGTTTAAGCATGTTAAAACTAATTAGTCTAATTTTGGAAGCAAGCATTTTCTTGTTCATATTTTGTTTTATTTTGTTTTTACCATCATGAGATGTTATGTTCATGCATTTTAATTATTTTTGTTTTATATTATAGTATTTGGGTTTTAATGCCATGTCGATATGAATGTTTGTTTATATTTTTATGTTTTCTAAGATCGCATAATGGTATAAAATTGTCAATGCGGTGCCCTTTTATCCGAGCGTAAACGGGGCCAGTATCAGTCGTAGTGATAGTGGTTGAGCGTTTACTCTCGGATAACGGGGCCCTTAAAATTTATTCGCAATTATGACCGAATTTTAAACTAATCGTCACTTTAATCTGGAAAATCTAATATTAATAAAGCGGTAATTATTAAAGTACCAACTTTGGGCGGTGTGGGGGTGCTAATCCTTCCGCATCCGTAACCGACTCCCGAACCCAATAATTTTTAAATTCTGGTTTTATGGTGTCCGCCTACCTAAGTGGCCGGTGGCGACTCCAATTTTTAATAACATACGATATTTTCAAAACCCCTACGGAATAAATATTTTATATCCAAAAAATCACAAACACTTCGAAAACCACGTTTTTTTAGCGAAAAAGGACATCGCTACAGATGGCGACTCCACTGGGGACTATTTTTTGTTTTTAACAAAATAAAGAGAGTCAAGCTTTTTCAAATAATTACCGCTTTAATAATATTAGAAGTTCCAGATTAAAGTGACTATTAAATTAATATTCAGTTGAAATTGCGCGTTTATTTTAACGCATTTAAAATTTGGCATATAAACCCGTTTTTTAAGTGGGGGGAAAATGCTAATGCTTTCGTGGAGATATCTTTCTCCCGTGTAGGCCTAGCAAGTACCTTCGGGGCTCGAGTACCTTATGCTTTCGTAAGGATATTGTTCCTTCGTGCAGGCATAAGCGAATGGGTCCCCCTGAATTGAACCCGGTTGAAAGGAGCCTATAATGGGTGATGATCGGGGGCCTTGCTACTCTTAGTAGAGAACAACGAGGACAATTCGGGTACCTCCTAGAACCAAAACTGCATATAGAGAACACATAGAAACCCACCATGTTAGAGCCATGCGGATAACCTAGGTGTCTTAGATGGAATGTAAATAGGATTGCCTTGTTTGCTTATCGCATTTAATTTGCCCTCTTATTACGTACTTATCATTTTTGTCCGGTACTGAAGTATTTTTCTTTTTGCTTTGTTTTTGCATATCATTGCATTCGCATTACACATGGCATTGATTCCCGAGTGATTTCTCCCATAATAGAAGATTGTTCATGATGGACCAAAGGTTTTTTGACCTGAAGGAATGGGGTCCAATTCTAGAGTTCCATCCCGAGACTAGACCAGGGACAGCCGAAGAAGAATCATTCAAGGACTCCAGAACAGTTTCGGTAAGCAGTGTCAATTCTGGTGACAAACAAGATGCAATACAAGAACTAAAGAAGCAAATGTCTGAGATGATGGACTAGATGAATGCCATGATGAAAGGCAAGCAGCATGTCGAACTCAGAAAAGATTCGATCGGGGAGCAGAATGTGGAACAAAATGGTCAGAATGTCGAAACAGACAACACCGTTAAATATGACAAATTGAATCCCTTTGTGATCAATCTCAAGAAGCAGACAAGTAGCATATTTGGGGTAGATATCAAGAGAACAGAGGCAAAACCAGGGGAAGTTCGAGAATCTAATGACATCAGAAGGCATTATCCTATGCCCATGAGATACACCAAGTTACTTCTGTTACTTGTCGAAAGGAGCCTTATCATACCAGTGAAGTCTGTACCAAGAAAACCTCCTTATCCGAAGGATTACAACAGTCGTGTCTGGTGCGGCTACCACATAGGCGATTCGAGTCATCACACTGAAAATTGTAGGGCCCTGAAGGACAGAGTTCGAGATCTTATCAGAATGGGAATTTTGGGTTTCGAAGACGGACAACCCCGATTCTTCAGCCAGACAGCCGTTGCCCGAGAGGCAAAGTCAAAAGAGGGTCAATACCCAGCCCAAGGTTCGGGTAACACAGAAGTGGGTCACTCAAGCGGGATAAAGTTAGGAGTCAAGAATAAAAGCGTCTCAGAAGATGAACTTGCACGCAAGTGCAGCCAGCTCGAGCATGAGAGGCACGATCTGAGCATGAAATTAAAGAATGTACAAGACAAGTACCAGAAGCTGCACCTTGAATTCAAGAGTTTCGGTCTGGGTGACACCGCGGAAGAGTGGGTCAATGGTATGATTCAGCTGAGGAACGGTTCAGAACGTTGGAAGCAGAAATGTAAGAATAGTAAGAATAAAGTCAGATCATTATCACAGAAGCTGGAAGAAGTTGAGGGCCAACTCGATATTTTCCAAAGTGAGTTTGAAAGCAGTCTGGCCATGGAAGATATCTTGAAATCAAGTCTGCAGCAGGAAAGGAATGAATCACAAGCCTTTCAAATGGAAAACGCAGCACTCAAAGAACAGATAGCGAGGCTCGAGACTGCTTTACGTACCAGTGAGATCCATGCTGGGGCAATGACCGTTCAGCTACAAAAGGCCGAGCAAACAATATGGGAGAAAGACCGTAACATGAAGATGGTTACGACTCAAGCCCGACAAGTAGCTCAACAGGTAGCAGATTTAGCCGATGCAGCAGCACCAATAAGCCAGAATATGGATCCAGCATTGGACCACGAAGGAAAGCTGACAGGACTGTTGAATGAGGTCAAGACATTAGGTGCCAGGGCTCACCACTATCTGTAAAACCCTAATATCGGATGTAATGAAACCTTTTGGTCTGAATGAAAGATGCCCTATAAGAACAAATCACTTGCGGAATCGATGCTTTATTGTATTCATGCATTACATTTGCATCACGTCCTGTGCATTGTTTAATAATTCTATCATCGTATGACATTTCATCATTTAATACTTGGGGTTCGATGGCAGAATTAATCAGAAAATGGAACGAATTGAAGAGTCGAGGCTTGACCAGTTAGAAGAAAAAATTGAGAAAGAGCTTAAGAAGAAAGGAAAGATAAATGTTTTTCAATACGAGGGAACTCTGCCTAGTCTCTGATTTGGTCATTCCTCCGGATTTCAAGGTTCCTGGATTTGCGCAGTATGACGAAACCAGCTGCCCGAAGATTCACCTAACCATGTTCTGTAGAAAAATGGAAGGATACAGGAAGAATGAAGAATTATTGATCCACCACTTCCATGATAGCCTGACGGGACCCGCAGCAGTGTGGTATAACCGTTTGAACAGAAACCAAGTTAGGTCATGGGGTGACCTCGCTAATGCTTTCTTGAGGCAATATAAATATGCTTTAGATTTATCACCCTGTCACCAGTTTCTTCAGAATGAGAAAATGAGGCCAAGTGAAAGCTTCAGGGAATATGCACTAAGGTGGCGATGTTTGGCGACCCAAGTCCAACCTCCTATAGCGGAAGAAGAGTTGACTCCCCTATTCCATGCAACGCTTCCCTCTCCCTTCTTTGATGTGATGTTGGAGAAATCGAGAAACGAATTCGAAGATTTCATGATGATTGGAGAGAGGATAAAATATGCAATCAAAGAAGGAAAATTGGGTCTAAAGTCTAAGGACCGAAGCGAAGATAAGATAGATAAGGATGGAGAGGTAAATGAGTGTCATCTCCAGGGTTCGCGTGGCCGTAAAAGAAGGAGACAGACTGACAAATCGGGGTTATCAAGGAAAATTCCTCGGACGAGCGCAAATTTGGAAGTGTTTGGAACATCTATCTCAGACATTTGGCCTCATCTGGTAGGGGGTCACTATCTTGTTCCTAGGCCGATGAAGATTGCACCTGATCCGTATGCCCATAGTTTTGACTTGAATAGCGCATGCGAATTCCATATGGGGGCACCGGGCCATTCCACCAGAAAATGTAGACCTTTATTGGAGGAAATCAAGAAGCTGGTCAATGATGGAACCCTGACACAAGAGCTGATCAAGCAGTGGAAGACCAAGGATGAGAGGCAAGTCTACATAGTGCTGAAGAAGCCAGAGATGTCTCTACGTTAAAATACCTTCCTGAAGTAATACAAGGAATCAACTCTACTACATGTGGCCCCATGTGGTAAAGATCTTTTGTGATGGGGCATGTTTGTTGATTTTTATTTCAATAAAGAACACATTTCGCTTAACATATAATGTTTTTGAAAGCACATAGATATTTTCTCGCCGTTGTAGGACACTGGATATCAATTGCAAGATGTGACGTTAGATAGATGTCGTGACAACGATGATGTGTGATCTTCCCCACCAGACTCTGGTAAGCAAAGCGAGATTATTACTCTTTCGATGATGTTCAAGGACGAAAAAGCTCTAAATGTCAACCATGTAGAGTTGCTTGAAATTCAAACTCTAGGCATAATCTTCTAGGTAGTACAGAAATAAAAATAAGAATTAAAAAGGGGGAGAATTGAAGAAAAAGGGAAGAAAGAAAAATAAAGAAATGAAAAATAAATAAGGAGGAAATAATAATAAAAAAGTACTCCTATGTTCGAAACCTGGTAATAGGCTTGTTCGGATAAGAGTATGGGAATTTTGGGGCACTCCGCTGAAGGATAGGGTGGAGATACATCATCCAATTCAAGAAACCTTAGCTTCATGAGTGATGGTAATATTTTCAAATCGAGACTATGCCGAGTAACTTGGGGCAGTGTTGTTTGCTCCATCGTTGTCCTCAAGACAAAGGACTATGACGAATTGATTTCCTCAAATAATGATAAAAAAACAACAAAAAACAAAAGAAAAAGGAAAAATGATGAAAAGAGGAAAAAGAAAGAAAAAGAGATAAAATGATAGCATAGGTAAAATTAAAACTCGCACCACCCAGAACTCTATTCCTATAGTAATATTTCTGCGCTTGAATGGTCATACAAACCCACCCTTTTTGGGGCAGAGCATGTAATGAGAATTGAGAAAGAGTAATACTTTACAGCAACGCGATAATCATGAGGATGAACCGAGTCACCAGGGAAGACTTCACATCCTTGAATTACCGAGTGGTTGAATCTAAGCCACTCTTGCACATGATATCCAGAGCTCCTATGATGTGTTTTCAAGATCTTGTATGTTAATCTAAATGATACCCTTCAGTGGAACACCTGTAATCACTCATTTTTACCTGTAAATACATATTAGTGTTGCATGTATACATATTATATTATATGTTTATTATTTACATGAGTGTTACTAATATATATATATATATAAGGTGTGGTGTGTACATGTATATTATAAGCTATGTATGTATACGTATTAATGGTGTATGTGTGTCGCGTATGTATCTATAGAGTACGAGCGTATTTGTTTAATGTATATAGATGTTATGTTAATTATGTGTATGATTATATGTACGTATACTAGTATGTTATATTAATTAATGTTTGCATAAGTATATACGTTTGTATTATCGTATGGGTACTGTAATTATACTATTACTAATATTATTGGGCTAATATATAAAATGAAATCCAAAAAATATATATTAAACCAAATAAATAAATTACAGTCCAAGTCCAATTACAAATAATTATAAGGCCCGGTTGGCCCAAACCCAAACCCTATCTAATTACAGTTACTGTGTGTGCAGGTGACTGTGGGCCGTTGGATCAAGATCTGATCCAACGGCCATGATCTAACCAATGACCAAAATATCTGTCAGCCGCGTGCTCCACACGTATGGACCGTTCGAGTGCAACGCGCGCGTGCGGTCCACGCGCGGACGATTTGATATCCCAATCGTGCGTGAGCCCCACGCGCTCTGACTCCTCGACTGCTGAGCTCCACGTGGCACGATCTGGAGCCGTTTCACCAAATCGAGGCTTCATCTGGGCCGTTCATCCTTCAAGCCATCTCGACCGTTAGATCTGATCTGATCTAACGGCCGAGAACACGTCTGGCCGCAGGCAAAACCCCTACACCGCCACCATGCTACACCATGTCGATCTTCAACCACCGCGCTCAGAACATGTCAAACACAGCAAGAAAGAAACATGTCAGTCCAGATCTGAAAAAGCAAGTAATATGCAACTTGCTCCAAAACCAAAGACAGACATATATATGTAGGAAACAAATATTTTGTAACGGAGAGAGTTGTAACAGAAAGGGGAGAGAGTGGTGACAGACAATAACAGAGTTGTAATCAAAAGAACAAGTTGTAATTGAACCAGTCAAGTTACAATCGAAATACAAAAGTCAGTCCAGTGGTAAATACTCGTCTCCCCTTTTTTTATTTTTGCATGCATATACAAAAGAGGTAAAAAAAGAGAGAGAGTTGTCTTACCGTCGCTGTTTGTGGGTCTCCCCTCCTCAGTGACAAGCCTTTCGGCTTCCCCAAGCCAGATACGGTGAACTAAAGGGAGGGGGAGACCCCTTGTAGTTTCATTTTGGGTTTAAAAAATGGGTTTTTTTGTTCAGTATTTCCTAGATCTAGGGCAGATGGAGGCTTTTCCTCTGAATCCAACCTTGGATTCGTGTCGAGGGTGACATGGGGGTTATTTTGGTAGGTTTATTGAGACTCGCCGGCGTCGGTTAGCGGCGGCCGGTGGTGGAGAATACGGTGGTCGACCGCCGGATTCTGGGTTTCATGGGATCGGTTTGAGAGAAAACGAGAGAGAGGGTTTGAGTTATAAAACTGAAAATGAAAGAAATGAAGGAAAAATTGGTTTCAGCCTAAAAATAGGGTTTATATAGTTATTATTATTTCGTTAAATGGGTAAATTACATATTAAATCCCCCGCGTTTCCAATATTTTCACTTTTGTCTTGCCGCATGGTATATTTACAACTCTGGTCCCTCTTGTATTTCAAAATCTTGCAATTCAGTCCCTAAATTACACCGAATCAGTTTTCCAATGGTAAAATTACGCCTTTAACCATCTCGCATTTTTGAACTTTTCATTTTGGGTCTGCCCCTTGGTCCAATTACAGTTTTGATCCTTTTAGGTTCCGTTTACTTCGCATTTTCGTCCTTAAATTACATATTATTGTTCTTTAATTTCGCATTTGACTTTTATTTTTCTTTTCGTTTTGATCCTGTTTCTTTGTAAATACTCATGTTCGTATTATAATCGTATATGTTAATGTAGTCCCTTGTCTTATTATATATCCTCGTATATGCCTTGTATTTTTATGTTCATATGTATATGTGTGTTAGGTTTTTAATGATTATGTACCTTTTTGTCGGATTATTCATATTAAGCATATTATGTTCTAGTTGATTTGTACATGGTATATTTTGTATTTTTGTATGTGTTTATGTTATCTTTTCTTTTAGGTTACATGTTAGCATATTTACCCCTTTTTATGTATAATATATTGTCCCATATATGTTGATATATATTTTATTTCTAATATGTATGTCTTCTTGAAATATGTGTTTTTGTCTATATATGTATTTATACCTACCTTGTTATTGTGGCATGTTAAGTTTGCTTTTATCTGATATTAAGCTTGGTATGTATATGTGTGTTTTAATTACGTATTTCATTTATGTTAGACTAGTATTACGATATGTGAATATTCTTGTTTTTAAATTATCTGCTATGTCTTATATTTTTGTCACTAAGATTGCATATGGTATATAAATTGTTAATGCGGTGCCCTTTTATCCGAGCGTAAAAGTGGCCAGTATCAGGCGTAGTGATAGTGGTTGGGCATTTATTCTCGGATAACGGGGCCCTTAAAATTTATTCGCAATTATGATCGAATTTTAAAATAATCGTCACTTTAATCCGGAAAATCCAATATTAATAAAGCGGTAATTATTAAAGTACCAATCTTGGGCGATGTGGGGGTGCTAATCCTTCCCCATCCGTAACCGACTTCCGAACCCAATATTTTTTGAATCTCTGGTTTTATGGTGTCCAGCCTACCTAAGTGGCCGGTGGCGACTCCATTTTTTTAAATGCGGTTTTTTTTAAAACCCCAAGGAATAAATATTTTATATCCAAAAAATCACAAACACCTTTCAAAAACACCTTCGAAAATCCTCGTTTTTATTTAGCGATGAGAAAACAAAGGGACATCGCTACAGATGGCGACTCCGCTGGGGACATTTTTTGTTTTTTTTTTCAAAAAAAATAAATGAGAGTCAAGCTTTTAAAATAATTACCGCTTTATTAATATTAGAAATTCCGGGTTAAAGCGACTATTAAATTAACATTCGGTTATAATTGCGCGTTTATTTTAACGCATTTAAAATATGGCATATAAACCCGTCTTTATAAGTGGGGGGAAAACGCTAATGCTTTCGTGGAGATATTGTAATCACTCATTTTCACTTGTAAATATATTAATATTGCATGTATATTTATTATATGAATGTTACAAATATAAGGTGATGTGTGCATGTATAAGCTATGTATACGTATTAGGGGTGTATGTATGTCGCGTATGTATCTAGAGTATGAGCGTATTTGATTAATATATAGATGTTATGTTAATTATATATATGATTATACGTACGTATACTAGAATATTATATTAATTAATGATTGTATAATATAAGTATACATTTTCGTATATATATGTATTCTTTGTTATAATTATATTATTATTAATATTATTGGGCTGGAAAAATGAAAAAATTAAATATATATTAAACCCAAATAAAAATGAAGTCCAAGTCCAATTACAAGTTCAATTACAAGGCCCGGTTGGCCCAAATCAATCTCATCTAATTACAATGTGTGCGAATAGCGTGGGCCGTTGGATCAAGATCCGATCCAACAGCCACGATGCAACCAGAGGTCAAAAATATACGCCAGCGCGTGTTCCACACGTATGGACCGTTCGAGTGCAACACGCGCGTGTGGTCCACGCAGACACTTTAATATCCCACGCGCGTAAGATCCACGCGTTCGACTCGATCGCGGAGCTCCACGTGGCGAAATCAAGTCGTCTCATCAAATCGAGGCTTCATCCAAGCCGATCGTTCTTCAAGCCATCTCGACCGTTAGATCGATCCGATCTAACGGCCGAGAACGTATCGTCGCCGCAGATCGTCCATATCGCCACCGCGCCGCCGATATTGATCCCCGTGTTCAGATTATGCCAAAGACAACAAGCAAAAGTGTCAGTTCAGATCTGAAAAAAGGAAGATGCAACTTGCAACAAAAACAGAGGCAATAATATATATGAAAAGGGGAACTTTTGTAACGGGGGATGAAAAAAAAACGAGAGTAAGAACAAAAAAGGGAGAACAGAGATCTTGTAATACGAAAAATCTGAAAGTTGTAAACATCCAAGATAATCAAAAGACAGTCCAGTGGTAAATTTTTTTGTCTCTTTTTCTTACTTGTTTTCTTTACATGCATATACAAAAAAACACAGAAATAAAAGAGGAGAATAGTCTTACCAGAGTCGTTTGTGGGTCTTCCCTTCCTCAGTGATAAGCCTCTCGGCTTTTACAAGCCAGATCTTGTGAACTAAAGGGAGGAGAAGACCCTTTGTAGTATTGTTTTGGTTTAAAAAAAAATATTTTTGGTTCGTATTTCCTAGATCTAGGGCAAATAGAGGTATATCCTCTGAATCCAACCTAGGATTCATATTGAGGATGACAAGGGGGTTGTTTTGGTGTATTTTGGAGGCCCGTCGGCGCCGGTTAGCGGCGGCCGGCGGCGGAGAACACGGCGGCCGACCGCCGGATTCTGGGTATTATAAGAACAGATGAGAGAAAACGAAGAACAGAGGACTCTTACAAAACCAGAAAATGAAACAAATGGCCAAAATTTTGATTTCGGCCTTAAAGGGGGGCTTTTATAGTTGTTTTTATTTTGCTAAATGGGTAAATTACACACTTAATCCCACCGCGTTTTCAATATTTTCATTTTTGTCTTGCCGCATGGTATAATCACGCCCATCCCCCTGATTTTTCAAAAGGTTACAATCTAGTCCCTAAATTACACCGAATCAGTTTCTGAATGGTAAAATTACGCCCTTAGCCATCCCGCATTTTTGAATTTTTCACTTTGAGTCTGCCCCTTGGTCTAATTACAATTCTGGTCCTTTTAGGTTTTGTTTGTTTCGCAATTCCGTCCCTAAATTACATATTATTACTCTTTAATTTCGCCTTTGACTTTTGTTTTTCTTTCATTTCAGTCTTGTATTCTTTGTAAATACTAATGTTCGTATTATAATCGTATATGTTGATGTATTCTATTATTTTACTTTATTTTATGTCCCTCGTATATGACTCGTATTTTATGTTTACATATATATGTGTATTAAGATTATAATGGTCATGCGTCTTTTATCCGGTTATTCATATTAAGCATGTTATGTTTTAGTTGATTCGTACATGGTGTATTTTGTATTTTATATGTGTGTGCTTTCTTGTTTTTTTAGGGCTACATGTTAATATATTTACCCTTTTTGTACGATATGTTGACCCGTATATGTTGAAATATGTTTTATTACCAGTATGCATTTTTTAAATATTTGTTCGTCTATATGTACTTATTCCTGCCTTGTTATTTTGACATATTATAGTTATTTTTATC